>JAAGNO010018027.1:13848-27952 GCA_033439905.1 Ceryle rudis
ATAGACTCGTTAGGATCTAAGTGGCACAGCAGGTCACTAACTACTTCCTCCTGGATTTCGGGAGGGATATTCTGCTCTCCATCCCCACCTACCAACTCAGGAGCCCAGTTGCCCTGAGGATAGTCAGTCTTTTTGTTAAAGACTGAAGCAAAGAAGGGTTGAACACCTCCCCCTTTTCCTTGTTTTTCATTACTATGTTCCCCCTTCATCCAGTAAGGGATGGAGGTTTTCCCTGGCCATCTTTTTGTTATGTATTTATAAAAACACTTCTTATTGTTCTTGACAGAATTGGCCAGATTAAGTTCCAACTGAGCCTTTGCATCTCTTAATTTTTCTACATGACCTTGCAGTATCCTTAAACACTTCCTGGTTCACTTGCCCCTTCTTCCAAAGTTGATAGACTCTTTTTTTTTTTTTTTTTCTTCTGAGTTCTTGCAAAAGGTCCCTTCTCAACCAGGCGGGTCTTCTACCCCACTGGCTCGTTTTTTGGCACATAGTGACAGCCTGCTCCTGTGCCTTCATAATTTCATTCTTAAAGTAAGCCCAGCCTTCTCAGGCCCCCTTGCTTTTGAGGGCTGCTTCCCAAGGGACTCTCCAAACTAGCGTCCTGAGTAGACCAAAGTTAGCCCTCCGGAAGTCCAAGGTAGAGGTTTTACTGATGGCTCTTCTAACTTCACCACATATTGAAAATTCTATCACATCATGGTCAGTATGCCCCAGACGTTCACTATCTCCTGAATATCAGGCTTAGGTTGTCACACAGCAGATTCACTGTCTGCTTTTACAAAACTGGGCCATAAGTAACTTCCAAAGATAATGTGGCTGCTTAGGGAACCCTATGATCTTACCTCGATACTCCTATTTTTGGTCACTCATTCTATACAGTGGCCCGGCTGTACCTTTGGAAGCTCTAGAAATGTTTAAAAAAACCCCGAATCACACACACATGAAAAAAACCCACTTCTATTTTGCTTCAGCTAAGTTATTCTTAAAATAAATTTTGATTTGCAAAATGATTTAGTACATTGGAGGAGTCTTAATTAGAAAATGCCTGCTGGCTGTTGAGTGCTTTCAGTTATTCTGATTAATCGGATATTACCACTGTGCAGAATAATTCTGCCACGACCTGGGGAGTCTTTTCAACAATTTGCTGCTGCTCAGGGGTTTCCAAAAGATTGATTATAAACTCAGACCATCACAGAAGCATGCAAAACTATAAATCATTCTGTGCTTTTTTTTAATTCCTGACAGTTGCAAGGCCTGAAAAGAACTGGAATAAAAACTGAAATCTGACTGTAGGTAAGGAAGTGATTTATGGGAAATTACTTTGGTCTATGGAGAAGACTACAGTCAGAGTGAAGAGTTTCCTCACATCTCCTTTTTCCTGTAACCTTTTGACTCTTCTGTTGCTAAACTTTCTGAGGGCAGAGATAGGGGTTTTTTTTTGAGAATTGTCTTTTTGACATGGTAACTACTGCAACAGCAGCATGGAATAGCAGTAACAGATACTAGTAGTATGTTGTTAGTCAGCAGGGAGTACTGAATTACAGACCTGTGCTTGCAGCAGTATTTACCCAGGAAACACATGCTAGAAAGTGCCATATATTTCACTGAAGCAATGGGGAACCTTGTTTTATATTAAGTATAAATGAGAGCTTTTGATTTGTTGTATTTAACTTTCTTTCATGTTAGGAAACTAGCTGTAGAGATCACTGTCCTGGCTGGAACAGCTGGAACAGAGGCGTAGCTTCTCTGGTCGCAATAGAAAAAGAAGTTTAAGAGTACAGGTTAAGAGTAGGTCCTGTGTGAGATATTTGCCATCTTCTTAATAATCTCTCCCTTAAGGAGGAGGAAAGTATCAGCACAAAATGTTTAATCTCTTGGACTGAAAAATAAAGCGACATGGATCTGGGATCTACCTAAGAGACGGGGTGGGAGACAGGCACATCTGTAGTGTAGCTGGTGCCAGGACTGTGTGCCCAGGTCAGAGTTTGAATGCAGCTGCCAAGGGTCACGGGCAGGGTGTCCCAAGTGAGCCCAGTTGGGGCACTAAGGCCTTTGTAGTCAGCCTGGGTGAAATTTGCTCTTGCACACAACTGAATAGCATGTGTGCAACTTGAATGTTAATAGGTGACATTATGTCTGTGTGAAGGTGTGTCTGTAACCCTGCTTTGAGTGCTGGTGGCAGTGGTTGGTGCTTCTCTGAACACCTTTCTGGCAGACAGAGGATGGCCTGCTTTCTGCCTTTCTTGCCCGATCTTATCCAATCTACATCCCCACTTAAAAAGCTAAGAAAAGTGATGGGTGCAGTAGCTTCCTGAAGACTGTCAGGCAGCGCAACCAGATCTGTAATAAACTTCCCTCTTTCTGCTCTGGTTGCTGAGGCATAATGAGGGAAAAAAGTATACTCAGCTCTCAGCAGCATCTCCTACCTCCTGGCAGCTGGTAAGAGAAAGCGACTGGGATCTCACTGCAGCTGTTAGGACAAGGTGCGTGGTCCAGCCTGGGGCTGGCACGGCTGGAGAGGTGATGTGTGTCCTCAATCCCCTGTCCACGGGTGAGGAAGCCACCACCTGCTGCCTTGCTTGCTTCTCACCGATTATCACGGTGAGGGCTGAGAGATTTCTCTGCTCTGTTACCTTTGTAAGAAGCAAAGTCTTAACACCAGGTAACAAGTGACCCAGAAAGAGCAGTGTTACAGTAAGATGCAGAGAGAAAGGGTGTTGGAGTGGAAGAGGCTCCTTCTGCATAAAAATATGTGTAGGAGAAAAGCAGATGGGAGTGTTGCTCCGAAGCCTGACGTATTGGTGATGTGTCAGCAGGAAAGAGGGAGATTCCTGTATTCTTTTCTGTCTAGAGAAAAACACTTTTTACTGATTTACTATGAGCTATTACCATGAATCACTGTCTTAGGTAAATAAAGCTGCTGGCATCCCTATTTTACGGAACATTACACCAGATCATATGCTCTTGCATGTGTTGATCTAAGTCATGTCAAAGGCCTTGTTTACTTTTCGTGAAGGTTTTCCCAGGAAGATTTATAGGGATGTCAGTCAGCAGAGCAAAAGGATTTCAAAACAGAATAGAAAAGGTGCTCAAAAGTTATAAATGTGACTTCATAACTGGCTAACCTTTTGTTTACTGCTGCTAACAAGGATGCAGCCCATATACCAAGAACTGTCGGCAAGTTGTAGTTATCCTTCAGGGGTCCAACATGGACCTCAGAACTGTAACAGAGAATGGGAATTTGCTTTGGTTTTCCTTGCACAAATGAGTAGGTGTCAGGAAACTGTCATGCCTGGAGCATTGGAACTGCTCTGTCCCATCCATGTGGACTCAAGGTAGAGTGGAAGTGGGCTGAAGTGTTTATCATCCTTTGCATTCACAGGTAGGAAGTCATGGATGTGATTCATGCTTAAGAAACAAGCATTCAGACTATTCATGGCTGTTTCTCTCTGAACAAAATCTATGTGGCATCTTGCAATACTGAGAGGGCTCATTTTATAAGGTTCTTTTGTTCCAGCAGGTTAATGAAGTTTGGGGTGGCCTGCCTAAAGTTTCTAAAAGAAGAAATGTCATGAATTTCTAGTGTCGTCAAAATATTTTTCTGAATTTATATGTTTTTCATGATAAAGGACTTTCTTTTTTTTATTTAGAATGTATTGTTAAAGCTGTAAATTTTTAAATTTTCAACTTCTCCAGGGTAAAAAAAGAGGTTATCTTCAATCAAGTTAGTTTATTTTCAGTGGATTATCCTTATTTCAGTTGAGTTAGCTTGATTAGAATTAAGCCTCTCTTGGCCCAATAAATATGGCAAGATTTTATTTTGAAAGGTACAGAGTGAGGAAAGTGAAAGATTTCCTTAATACATTTGGTTGTTGGATGTTCCCCTGTGTTTGTTAAATGTATTTTTTGCTAAAGGTCACAAAAGTGTAAATCAGTTTTGGCCAAAAAAAGCAAAATAGAGGACTCCAGATGATCTTGCCACTGGTACAAAGCAGAAGAAAATGCAGTGATGCTGGAGTTTACCTCCACCTGCTCTGATTGCAGGCTCTGTGGCATTGTGTGCAGCAAGTGCCATGATAATCCAAATAGATAAAGTTTAAAGGCACATGAGTAAGGGTTTTTAGGTAAATATGCTGGCAGGTGCCTATGAAAATGCCAAGTACTATTATTCAATCCAAGTGAACTCTACAGTATTAATGTAGCATTTGTCTCAACAACAGCATCATTAGAGTAACAAAATGTAGCTTTGAAGATTACTTAGTGTTCACATTTGTCATAAACTCTGCTCTATTTTGCATTTTGGTTACTTGTGTTTCAGTAAATGTGAGAAATATCTTACCAGGTTTGTGTTAAACCAGGTAAAGAAGAGCTCTTGTAAATAATGAGAGATCAAAGAGTACTGAACAACTCTCATGTCCAAGAGAGGTTTGTCTTCAGTCTGAAAGATTCTCTTTTTCTTCCGTCTCAACTTTTGCCATTGGTTAAATAGAAGCTATTGCCTCCATCTTTGCCTTTCATTACTTTTCAGAGCTGTGGTTCTTGAGGGAGTTTGATGTACTTTGATGGTAACTTGAGATCTTTTTCCTGCTTTGTCCACTGAAAAGAGGTTTAGACCTCACCTGTTGACCAATTCTGTGACAGGTACATGACCACTCCAGTGTAACTTTAGTAACAGGTGTTGAAAATTTCAACATTTAATGAGTTCATTTCCAAGGAATGGAAATAGTCCTTTGGGTTATTCCACAATCCTGTTAGTGTGTGGCATTATAAAATCTATTTTGCATTTACATTTTCTTCATAGAGTATCATTATCGGGTCACTTAAAAACCATAGAGCTTGAGAGAGTAGTGCCTCCCACTGATGTTGGTAATGGAGCTCTCTGTACAGTAGTGGGCACAGATGTGGTGTGTGGTTTCAAAACATTGCAGAAGCGACATGACTGCCACTAATATGGTAATGAGCCATGTGGCAGAAATCACTGGCCAAGTATTTGGTCTGGAATAGAGTTGTTTTTAAAACAAAAAAACCTCAAACCCAGACAGGTTGCAGATTAGATAGAAAGTAATTGATGCATTGTTTAGTTTAACCAGTTAAACTCAGAAAATGCTGTTGACATAGTGACATTATTTGCTGCTTTGGATTGCCAGAATAAGATTTTTAAGTAAACTATTAAACAGCAATCCAATAACAATAATTATTAATGTATATACAACTCAAACATTAATATTGCATTAATGTTTTTTGCATTTATGTATACACTAGTTGCTTTATGAAAAACTATTTAACCATCACAGTTGTCACTTACACCTCTCTAGCAGCATATTTTACTAATAAAGCTTGAAATGGTAAATTAAGTCTTCCATCCTGAAATATCAGGAGTCTTTGATTTATTTGCTGTTTGAACACTGAGGCATAAGCAATAAAAAAAGAATAATCTCCCCTAGAAATAATTTCATGGGAATCAGGGAGGTGCTACATTGTGCAAATTCTGCTTTAGGATACAGGTGGGACTCCCTTGCTCTCCTCAGTGTGCAGGTTCTGCTTGTGGTCTGTTGAGCTGCCGCTCAGACAAGTGATGGTAGAATAAGTCAGGGTTTAACAATGTGTCTCCAAGTGCCTATGTAATGATTTTTTTTGGGGATCATTATAGTGCTAATGTTTTACATTAAATTTTTATTGACTAGAGGCAATCATAGACTCTTGGTAAAATGCTCTGTGCTTTTCATTTTTTTCTTTCTCTATTTTCAATCTAGAACATCTACTGTTTTACTTCCAAGTTTGCTACTTCACTGATGGAAGTTTTCCTCTACTATACATTTAGAAAAGAGGCTTCTTCTGAAGTTACTCCTCATAAATAAAAGCTTTTAAAGAAGTGTCATAGTTTGTGGCACTCTTACAGTGTTAGCACAAAGATCCAAATGGATCTTGGATATCGAGCATCCACAAGTTTCATAGGAATGGGTTGGCAGGACAGGGTGGAGGGTTGTGTTAAACTCTCTATGCTAAATATTTACCTTGTTCTAGGAAAGCACTGGAGCGTTATGGTAGCATCATAGTATCATTCAGGTTGGAAAAGACCCTTGGGATCATCAAGTCCAACTATTAACCCTACTCTGCAAAGTTCACCCCTAAACCATGTCCCTCAAAAACACATCTAAACAACCTTTAAACACATCCAGGGATGGTGACTCAGCCACCTCCCTGGGCAGCCTATTCCAGTTTCTGACTACACTTTAGGTGAAAAATTTTTCCCTAATGTCCAGTCTAAACCTGCCCTGTTGCATCCTGGATCCATTCCCTCTTGTTCTATCACCAGTTACCTGTGAGAAGAGACCAGGACCAACCTCTCTACAATGTCCTTTCAGGTAGTTGTAGAGAGTGATGAGGTCTCCCCATAGCCTCTTCTTCCTCAAACTAAACAGTCCCAGTTCCTTCAGTCACTCTTCATAAGATTTATTCTCCAGGCCCTTCACCAGCTTCGTTGCCTCCTCTGCACTTGCTCCAGCACCTCCAGGGGTGTTGCAGTCTGTCAGTAATAATGATCTTTTAAAAAACCAAATAAACAAAAAGAAAAGGGGGTCACCCTGACAGAATCTGAAAGAAGTCCATATGCTAATTTGCTAAAATGAAGACATCATAATGAAAACATTTTGGAACACAGGTGGCTATTTTTCCTGCTATATTTGTATCCTTTTCAAAATAGGAAAGAGAGGTTATTACAATTATGCAATCTAATATTATAGGATCACAGGATGTGGTTTTCTTCAGTACACATCTGGTAGCAAACCGTTCAAAATGGTTACTGCTGATGAATTGTCTCCTGCTGGAAAACCAGAAAGAATCGAGGCAACCTCTGACAGTAGATTGTGCTGTTACTCGAGTGCCTCCTCATTGTTACTGATGCCTGCATTGGGACTTGAACACCTGAATGGCTGATTACAATGTCTCTTAGCAAAAGAGAATTTAACTTTTTTCTGAATTTGTTTTTTAATAGGATGCCCTACCCAGCTTGAACTGACATGAGAAAAACAACTGTCATACATATTCGTTAGTTTGTATTTGAGATTCTTTTATAGTTTCTTTTTACTGTAAGTAGACTGATGGTTTGCTTTTGGAACTCTAATGGCAGTTTGGTTTGTGAATAGTTTTTCTGTTAAACGATGTTGCACACCAGTACTGTTGTTTTGGGGTTTTTTTTAAAACAATCCAGGATTGGGTTTTTTTCTTCAGCAGTTGATTTATAATATATTTTTTATGAGATTTGCTTGTTTCCAGCACTAGTTTTATGTCTAGTTACTTATTTTAATGAAACAACCCAAATATGTTGTTTGTTTAACAACAAACAATAGAACTGCTGATTTTTTTAGTTGTGGAATGATTTTGTGTTAGTATTTGTTAATGTATTTATTAAGTTGTTTCTGTGGTCATTGATGGCACAAATGAGTATAATCAGTGAAATAAAAGCTATCTAAAAATTCAAATAATCTCCCTCATAAATATGAGGAAAGATATATGTTTTGAATGGATTACATTTTTTTCCATATCATAATAATGGTGGTTAAAAAAAAAAAATCTAAATCTTCTGATAACTCCTTAAAATTTTCTTCTGAACACTAGCAAAAACCACTTCAGTAAGGAATAATGTAGTTTTTCATGTGCAACGGCTCAAATTGACTAATACCAGGAAAAGCTGCAGACCTGTTTTGGACTGCCTCTGTCTGATGCAGTATTGTTACTTTTTGGTCTAAGAATATAAGCAAGGTAAGGTTTCTGAGGAGGAGTAGTGTATTTTACCCTACTGAGTGGTCTAGCTGAAAAGAGCAGTTACATGAAGTAAGAAGCAGACAAAAGAACTGTAAAATTGGGTATTGTAAAAATAAAACCCCCTAGTAACATAATAGTGGTAGGCCCTTGAAGCAAAGACCAGTTTTTCTTTTAGGATGCTTTAGTTGTAGCCTGGATTCTGCTCCCTAGCTAATTCCTGCTGGCTGCACTGGGCTCTACGTAAGTGTAACTGCAAACAGTTGCTGAGACGTAATTGAGACCCTGAGAGTAGCTCAGTATCATTTAAGCCTTTCTTCATTCAAACTCCGTAAGTGGGAATTATGTCCAAATTGCAAGGCATTGACATGTTTTGAGATCGGTGCTGGATAAGACCACTATTACTTAGAAGAAGGTTACTGTTTAATAAAATAGAAAGCAAAACTAAATTTAAACTGCTGTCTTAAATTCTACAAGAACTTAGTGTAACAAAAATCAATGTGAAACATGATGAAAGGGAAATATGACTTTATTTTTTAAACAACACTGAGTTCAGTCCTTATTCTCTCATGCATGCCCACAAGCATGAACGTGTGTGCTCAAGAGGTCTGGATTACTTGTGTGCAGTGGGGAGGATGACAATGTTACAGTTTTTGAGGAGGTCTTTTAAACTTAGTAGGAGTCAACAATTACTACTGGACCTTCTGCCTCAGAATCCTGCTCACAGTGATTCTTAACTGTCCCCTGTAATTCCTTGGCGAGGTTGCTGCCCCTTTTCTTCATTCCATCACTGTGGCAGTCGCGGTTGCAGTCAGTCTTCCTGCTGGAACAGGCTGGAGACCAGTGACCGTACTTCTGTACTACAAGCTCCTTGCTATCCCCCTGTGTTACAGCACAAATCCTCTGCTGACAATCATCTCTGCTGTGGCTGTTAGAGAGCACAGGTCTCCTGGCTCGATGCAAACAGCATGTTCCTCTTTGTTTACTGGTTTTATTTTTGTCAGCAGTGACCTTGTTTTATCAATACATGACATTCTTTAACCCTTGCCTTATTGTTCCTTCTGATGCTTTCACACGTGTTCGCTTCCATTCATGTTTCATTCAGACTGATCTTAGTATTTCTGTTGCAAACCTCTACATGCCTCAGGAGAGGATCCACACATTTCTCAAGTATTGATGTCACTAGTTGAAGCATGCCAAACACCTGCAGATAAATAATCAGGAGCTTTTCCTTTGGCTCTACTATGTTAGAAGTCCTTTTGGATTTGCAATAGCAGTTTTCCAGGGACTAGTAAAATATGCAAAGTTAATCTTGCTTTTCATATTCACCCTGAAGGGTGCAAAATATGTCCATGTTTCTTTTTAAGGCAACAAGACTAATTATATACCTGTTACATAAATTTGAAAATTTTGCAGTCATGCAATGGAGTTACAAAGCTGAAGGGCTTTCGTCTGTAAATGGACACCTTTCAGTTCCTTCATGGAAGAGCTGAAATCGCTATACATTTTTGGCATACATTGTTTCCACTTTGTCTGCAGAAGCCAAGAGAAATTGCTGGATTGTTTTTATTTTCTGTTTGTTTGTTTCCATACTGTGTAGAGAGATCTGAAACATTTTCACCTGCTGACAGTGGATGATTCAGTACAAGAGAGGAGCAATTACACAAATCTACCATGCAAGCATTCCCAACCATTGTGACATGGTAATTTTTTTAGGAAAGCAAAAGGGAAACAAGAAATATAAATAATACATGCCTTGGTTTGTAGCATTAAGTGGGTTGAATGTTTAATAAGCAGAGGTCAACAATACAGCAACTAACATCTTGGTTATTTGTGGATTTACTGCCTGTGTCACAAGAAATGTTGTTTTACAGCCGACTGCAGAGAGCAGATGCCAGAACCCTGGAAAACTTTGCTAATGAGCATGTGTTTCTATATGTGTATAGGAAAATACAGCAAGCTGTAAGTGAGTCGATACACCCGCTTGCTGTTTGCCCCAATCAAACAAGTCACTGCCTGCGTGCAGTTCTCCTTGGTGGAAGAGGTAGGATGTGCATATATGATTCTTCTCCTTCATTTCTGATGACGGCTGCTGTCTTTTATAAGGTTAGTCTTATGCTGCATGTGTCTTAGGTGCATTTAATTTTTACATGCATATGGTTAATACATGGCAGACCTTATCACGTTATATATATATGGGGGAAGACAATGAAATATTTTTTAGGTTCAGAAAATAAAAATAGAAACTTATTTTAGGTTACATTGTTCAGCTTTGTATCAGTATTTTTCATATTGAAAAATCATATTGAATCAGTTTGATTTTAGAAACATAGAAACATAGAAATGTCTGGGTTGGAAGGGACCTCTGGAGGTCATCTAGTCCAAGTCCAACCCCCCTGCTGAGAGCAGGGACATCTTCAACTAGAGCAGGTTGCTCAGAGCTCTGTCAAGCCCCACCTTGAAGCATTTTAATATGCTAATAGACCTAAATTTCCATATATCAACAAAAAGATTTTCTTCAGCTGCATCTATCAGCAAAACACAAGTTTAAAATTTTATACTGCATATAGATGATTGACGTGGGAGTTTGTGTCATCAGCCCATGCTGGGCTGTGGCCCATCTCAACAAGTGCAGTGTTATTCTGGGTTTAACAGTGCTGTCTTGCAGAGAATGGGCCTGGGAGCAGGAGTGCCTCTTGCTGTGAGGATTTTGAGCAAAGAACAGGGAGCTCAGTTGTTAAAAGAGTCAAAGAAAGCAGACTGGAGAGTGGACACTACCTAAGTTCTATAGTGGAGTTCTGTTACAGATGGGGGACTGTAGGAAAACGAGAGAGGAAATCTGGGGAGAGAGTCTTACTCAAGAGTAGCTTTTATAAGTGAAATGCCTGATCAACAAAATCTCAAATTTTACTTAAGGGTTCTATATGTTTGAAGAAAAAAAAAGAAAAACACAAACAAAAACAACACAACAAATCAAAATGCTGCATCTTGCATTTAGTCTGGCCAGAAGTGTCACCATGGTCTTGACAGTGAAGCATCTCTCTCCCCCAAGATATCCCATGGGAAAACCTCCTATTTTTGGCAAGGTGGAAGAAATCTGCTTTGGCTCTGTAAATTCATATGTCTTTGGTGAAAAGCCTCACTCTGGTAACTAGATAGAACATTTTTGATATCCCCCCACCCCCCTAGTGTTTGATTTAAGGTCATACTGATTTTTCAGTTTATAACTTACGGTGTTTCAGATGTGTGTCAGAGTCCCCAGCTCTACTTTCTTCTTCCTAGCAAATATTGTTGAAGTCCATTGATAGGGCTGGGAGGAGCAGAGAGACCATTCATTACAGAGTCAGAAGCTCATTTCTAAGTATAATATAAATTAATCCCACTGTGCGGGACATATTAAGCATATGTAATTTCTGCCTGAAGACATCTGTGTATAAAGAATTAAGAGCAAATATGCCCAGCTGGTGCCCTGGTAGAACAGCTGCATGGCAAAACCACATAAAAAAAAAAAAAATTTGTTTCTCATAACCTGGTACTTTGGGGAAAGGGTAGCATAATCAATCTGATGCAGAAATGACATTAGATCTTTCTTAGTTGTATAAAGCAAAAAAAGAAGTCACAAGACTGTGGGGTAGGTCAGAAAATAATTTCTGTTCTTTGAAATAACTGTTACTATGGTGTCTTTTATCTACAAACTCTGTAATTTCAGCTGCAGCGGAGGATGAAAATGGATGCTAATGGGTAGGAATTATTTTTTTAATCAAGAGTGGAAGATAGCCTCAATTACCATGGAAAATACAAAATCTGTCTTCTGACTACTAGTAATTACCACAGGCTTTTTAAATTGTGCTCCTCTGTTAAGTATCATTAGTTTTAAATTGCGTGTATTTCTGTGGTTTTTCCTTAATAAATCAGGGAAAATCATCTAACCATTAATTTGTAGTCAGACTGTCCAGTTGGTTATATATTATTAGACAGTCTAGATCTCACATATCCACTATAGTATAATATGGTACAGCAACTAATTTCTTCTAGTTTTTTTCAAGTTTTGTCTTAATAACTTGAGTGAAAAACTACATAAGTATTAGATACAGAAAAAATAGTTTTGCATAAACATGATGTTCTTGGAGCATGTCCATGTAGTGTTCTGGTCTGTTAGCATTTTGTACAGATGTGAGGGTGAAGGCAGGACTTGCAACAGTAAGACTCTTTTAACAGCACAGGAGGTCATCAGGTCCAGACTGGATGGTGGAAAGTTGTTACTGTCTGCTGTGGAAGCTGGAGCATATACAGCCCAGGCCAAGGCTGGAGTTGCTCTAAAAGACACAATTTTTTTCAAAGCCTCACAAGTGGAAAAATGTCAGTCTTCTCCTTGATCTGACTTTGGCATGTCATGCAGAGAGGATGGGTACTGCGGGTTTCTCCTAGAAGAACCTAGCAGGGCCTGGGCCTGGCCCTGTAAATGAAGCAAAGTTGAACTGCATCTGCAATGTGAAAAGTCACATCTTAGTGACAGCGTGTCCTTAGCAGCACCAAGCCTCCTGCATATGAATTGCAGGTGCATGTGGGCAAAGACAAAAGGGAGCATCTGAAGAGATGTGTCTGGAGGTACATAGCAAAGCTACCAACAGAAGTGTCTACAGGCTCTCCACAAAGAGGTACTGGCAGATAGCATTGTTACTTAAATACAAATTAAACATCCTTGCTCCCCGTGTAAGATTGCTACTTACAGTTAGATTCAGCACAGCGATCAAGGGAGCTTAGGTAAATCACTGTGTCACTTGACATCACTTTGCATAAGGAGTGCTACTATTTTATCTCCTCAGTTGTCTCATGACATTCACCTTTAAAATGGCCCTTTTCTGGGTTCTTTACAAAACAAAGGGACAAAAGGTATTCCTCTTGTACCAAGGATGATGACAAACAGATTGGCAGAAAAATTAGGTGATTCACCTTCGTCCCAGAGCTTGTAGTGTTTCAGTAACAACAAAAAGGTTTGGTTTCTGAGGGCAACTGGCACACAGCCTGGTGTAAGAAAGGCCACGATTCACTCAATGTGATACTTGGTTGGCAAAGAAGTGTAGGATCCAGTAGTTCTGCTAATGATTTAATATTGATTTAGCATTGATGATGTGGACAGCCAGTATTTTTACCTCTTCTATACCTATTTCATTTATTTCTATTTCCTTCCTCTATAGAAGGGACAAAAGCATTGGTCCCCTTGTCATGGGGGACTCTCATGGGAGTCAAGTAAAGTCTTTGAGCTTCAAATTTTTTAGTTATATTTTTGCAGTAAGTAAAACAAGCTGGTCCCTTAGGCACTGTGATTCACAAAGTTAATAACTTTGAAAAGATTTATATTCCTGTTAGAGCAGTAAATCTGGACATCCTTTTCACGTTTTTAATTTCCTTAGCTTAGATTTCAAAGGTAATGCTATACATTTGTCATGTTTTCCTGACACAGGAACAATCCAAGGTCCTGAAGTTACAGATGCAATATTCTTTGGACATTTTTACTTACGAGGAGCTTCAAGAGTTTCAGGTTCGCTGAAGACATTCAGACAGGTCAAGTGTACTTCCCTAAAATAAGCAGGTTTGGTTATTTCCTTGATTGGCTGAAATGATTTTGGCAGCTTTTGAAGGACTGTAGTTTGTTGAAAGGGAGAAAATTATTGTTCCCGCCCAGAAATTCTGTCCATCTAATGGGACAGTAAATACAAAAAGTGAGGTAGGAAAAAGTGGCAGTAAGGATGAAGATGATCTTCATAGGTTCCTTCCAGCCTCAGCGATTCTGTGATACTATAACACATTTCTTCAAGCTATGTAATCCAGCGTGTATCCTGAATCATCCCTGTTTCCTCTAGAGATGAATAAGTAAACAACATACATTTTAACATAAGAATGGTATTTGGTAGGTACCTATCGTGGGTTGCCAAAAATGTTTACAGTGACCCATTTTTTGAGTGATATTTGTCATTAAAGAGAGTAAGTTCTGCAGAAAACACCTTCCTCAAAACACCTCAGAAAATAATAAAAAACAGTGAGAGTTGGGAATGTAATCTTCCTGGTGTTTCAAAAATGGAAGCTTTTCCTGTTCATCATGTTGACAGAACTTGTGACTTCTGCAGTTAATTGTTTTTAATGGAAGGTTTTAATAGCTAAAGCCCAGTTTCTAACCCTTTTCATTGCTTCCTGCTTTCTTGTTTTTTGGTTTTTGGTTTGGGTTTTTTTTTAATAGAGAGGGCTGCCAGCTCCTTCTGTGCACCACTGCATGGAGCATGGGGGGGCAGTGCAGAGCCTTCCGGACGGCGAGGCGGTATGCGGCCCAAACTCGCCC
>JAAGNO010018027.1:34679-46001 GCA_033439905.1 Ceryle rudis
TAGATACAGCATTTTAAGCAGAGTTTTTACTCTCAAAAAGATACAATTTCTGGATCAAGGGGGGGACGAGGGTTGGAATGCACCAAGAAAGGAGAAGAGGTTGGGGGGAAAAAAAGTCAACTGCTGTTATCCACTTACCCACAGAGACAAACAGATTAAACCTATATATTTATACTTAAATTATATGTATATTTATTTACAGTGCATTTTTATCTTTAAAAAAGAATTATACACTAGTTAGTAAAATATGAGCATTTCAGCAAATTTCTATATTTGAATACTCAGGATGACTCATTTAATGCAGGAGTCAACATAAGCACCTACAGCCATGGTTTGGATATCCTACTTAGGCATTTGCCTCTGAAATTCCCTAATTCATTCATTACTGGAAGCTGGGAGGAGGTAGCTGGGGAGTAATTGTTTTCAGTCATCTGATTTATAAAGCCACTAGCCGTTACAGACTTTACAGATTGAGCAGCGTGATGGTTCAAATCAGTGACTTCTGGCAAGCTCCAAAGTACTAGCGAACACTCTAATCTGTTAAATTATTGTTGTTGGATTTTGGAAGTGTGTGTTTTCATTTGTTTATCCTTTCTGTCTGCTTGCAGGTAACATCATGGTGCTGTGGTCAACTTGCAGAACATCGGTACTTAAATCTGTAACAAACCGATTCATTAAGAATTTGGCCTGCTCGGGGATCTGTGCCAGCCTAGTCTGCGTGCCTTTTGACATTGCTCTTAGTGCCAGTCCACACTGCTGCTGGTGGATCTATACAATGCTCTTCTGCAGAATTGCAAAGTTTCTGCACAAAGTCTTCTGCTCAGTGACCATCCTTAGTTTTCCAGCCATTGCTCTTGACAGGTAAGAGAGCAAATTTGCTAGATTCCTAGATTTTTCTTTCTTCATTTTCCCTTTGAAATGCTTTTCTCCTTCTCATATTGGTCTTGCTCTTCTTCCAGTGCTTTGCTCACAGTGTACAGCTTCTTTCTAGAATGTATTGGGATAAATACGCTTCTCTAACACTGAAAACCTTAATTTTTCAATTTACTCTGGACATTTATAAAGGACTTTGAGTCTATAGATCTGTCTTCAGAGAAATTTTTATCCTTCCTTTCTTCCTGTTAATAATTCTTGTTCAGTAACAGAACTCGAAAGCAGAAAACTTCAGACTGTACACAAGGTGTGCATTCTTAACTGTGGAAGTTGAAGGCCATTGTCTGTTAGAAGAAATTACCAGTGAGGTAAATTGTCCATAAGTTTCAAATTTCAAAGATTTGTTTTAAAAAAACCCCAAACAATATTAATACAACCAGAAATAATTCAGAGAGGTGTTGCTTGTAGATCTATCTAAAACAAAAGCGGTCCTTTGGACTGCCTAAGTCTTTGGATTCCATTAACCTTCCTTATTATTGTTAGAAGTCACTGATGCAGTCACTAAATGCACAGCTCTAGCATCTTGGCAAGTGACTGTAAGCTAGATATTTTTAAGAAAGGGTAGATACTGGCTTAATACAGTTTATATTAGTAAAATAGTGTACATATACATGTTAGATAAAATTACTGTTGGTCTCTTATGTCTCACCACAGAATACATTAGCTCTGCAAAACCAGACTATATACCTAATAAAGTGGTATGTCTCTAACATTAATGTCTTGGTAAATGCAGTGTCACTCTCTGTAATGTACACCAGTGTTGCCACTGGAACAGCTTATCATTTGCCCTTCACCAGTAAAACTTGTGATCTTCCTCACTAAAAGTGGAAACTGCTGCTGCTTGGAATGCTAAGTGTAAAAGGATAGATCTCTCATGAAAATTCTGTGAGCTTAAAAGTCCACAGCAGTAAGCAAACAATGAATCAGTGCCTGAAATCTGAAGTGCATGTCAGAGATGCACTATTTTTGTGTGCACAGAATGCACACAGAATGTTCAGTGTTTAGCTACTTTTTTGATAAGGGCCTTGCCAAGCAGAGTTTGCGCAAAACAAAAGCCCATTGTACTTCCAGTAGATGGGTACATGTAATTTGTGGCCAACAGCTTTTTCCAAATATCCAGAGAAAAAAAAATCTATCATAAAGCAGCTTTTCAAATTATGTCTGGCCTTTCAATGAGACCTATCTATGCCTCCATCGTGTTTCCTGAAATTGTTCTGAGTGCAATACACTGTCCAGTTTGCAAGTAAGAAAATGGTATCTTCAAAATAATATTTATACAAAGTGATACAGTCCCAAATATTGAAGGAATTAGTCACCACCAATATTGTGATCCTGAAGTTTGAATATTCAGGGTGTTTTTTTTTTCTACAGACAGACCTGCAAAGGCAGACCCTTGGGTTGTGTTTTGTTTCTTTCCTAGGCAGGTTGTTGGCTATCCAGTTTGGGATTTGGGGCATTGTGCTCAAACAGCTCCTGAGAGGCTTCTCATAAGCACCATGCTCATTATGGATTTCACCCTTTGCATTGTGTCAGTTGTTTGTTGTTTTGTTTTGATGTTTCTTTTTGACAGGTACTACTCTGTTTTATACCCTCTGGAAAGAAAAATTTCTGATGCAAAATCCCGAGACCTGGTTATCTACATCTGGGCCCATGCAATAGTGGCCAGCATTCCAGTGTTTGCTGTGACCAATGTGTCTGATATTTATGCCATGTCCACTTGTTCTGAATCTTGGAGTTACTCCCTTGGCCACCTGATATACGTCATCATCTATAACATCACCACTGTGATTGTACCAGTGGCTGTGGTATTTCTCTTTATGATTCTTATTCGCAGGGCACTGAGTGCCAGCCAGAAGAAAAAAGTTATCATAGCTGCCTTAAGGACCCCTCAGAATACAATTTCTATCCCTTATGCCTCCCAGAGAGAAGCTGAGCTTCATGCCATGCTGCTTTCCATGGTTATGATATTTATTTTCTGCAGTGTCCCCTATGTGACTTTGGTGATTTACCGCACCATACTCAACATTTCGGATATTTCAGTCTTCTTGCTCCTCACTGCCATTTGGTTGCCCAAGGTCTCTTTGCTGGCCAATCCTTTATTATTTTTAACTGTTAACAAATCTGTACGGAAGTGCTTAGTAGGGACAATAGTACAGTTGCACCGAAGGTATAGCAGGAGAAACGTTGTCAGCTCGGGTGGTGTTGCAGATATTAATCTGGAGCCCAGTGTCCGTTCGGGAAGCCAGCTTCTGGAGATGTTTCATATTGGGCAACAACAAATCTTCAAGCCAACTGAAGATGAGGATAATGAGACCAAATCCATTGGCTCTGGTGACTTTCAACAGAAAGAAATTCCTACCACCAGTTTAGAGGTAGGAGAGACTTTGGTTCACAAATTTATACCACAGACAATTTCAGACTCTGCAGCTCAGGTGGCTCCAGCTGTGCCCACAGAAGCTGATTCAGTGAATGACAGGTATTCCATGCAGTTTGGTTTTGGACCCTTTGAGCTGCCTCCACAGTGGCTTTCAGAAAACCGAAACAATAAGAAGCGACTCCTGCCTCCTTTGGGGAATACTCCTGAAGAGCTAATACAGACCAAACAGCCTAAGTGTAAAGCAGAAAGAAAAATCAGCAGAAATAATAAAGTCAGTATCTTTCCCAAGGTGGATTCTTAGTAAAAGCAGGAGCTTTAAGTGACAGAGGAAGGTCATCTATTATACATGTGATCCCATGGATCTTTGTTATGCTGAATGGGCATAACAATTTTTTTGGTGCCAAATATAATTTAAACAAACAAAAGGGAAACATATATACAAGTGTTCCTTATTAATATGTTTTCATGAAAATAATATAACAAAAGATGGTGATATTTAGTTTCATCTGTGAAAGTCCTACAATAATACCTGCTTGATTAACTTTGAAACAGTACCTGTGGCTTTGGGAACACTTTATATGGCTGAAGTATGGAAATACAGCACTCAGTTTCCTGGGAAACCTCATGTTGTATCAAAATGCACTGGGTATCAAAGTAATTTAATTGGAAAGGCTGTAGGGAGCAGAAGACAGATGCAAAACGGGTAAGTCCTTACCTCCTGTAAATAGACACAGCAAGGTTCTGCACATTTCATTAATGAAGTAAAATGGGACTATTAAGTACATCTATTTTCAGTTAAACCCATTTCTTAAATCAGTGTTAAAAATAAAGCTTGCTGGAGTTTTTGCACAAATTAGTTACCAAGTATCTGCCAGACATATAAACTTTTAAACCCTAAACTAATTTTTTTGGCCTAAAACTTCATCAAAGCCAAGGATTCCCAAATTGTCATGTATGTCAAACCTGTGAAAGACTTTTTTTTTTTAAAAAAACCCAACATATATTCTTACAGTTTTAAATAAAAGCCGTATTGGAGACCATGCAGGACAAATCCTTACTCCAGTAAACAAGTACGTATATGCCAAGGGCATATATAGAACACTTTGATCCTGTGATAAGAGCATATGCAAATGTCCCAACAGGGTAATGTATGTATCATGTAAGTAACTAAAGGGTCAACCTTAAAATAGCTGCATCTACTGGTGCACTCTTCTGTTTTCTAACAGGAAAGCTAGCAAATAAAAGAAATGGGTCAGAAATGCCAGTAGCCTTGTACTGAGCTGCTGGGTGAGGAAGTTGATGAGACCCCAAAAGCAAGGTTTATTAATGCCATTCCTCACTGTTGTCAGAGGTGGGGAGACTTTCCTTCTACTTTCACAGATACAGATACCAAGGATCCTACTCCACTCATCCCAGATAGTACCCCACCCAGTGTAGGATGGGAGACTTTGAAATCTGGTGCCTAACTCCTGAGTGAATCAGCCGTGCCATCCCTGGTATCAGCCTTTCTATCAGAGTTCAGGCATTGTGCTGCAGCTCGCCCCTCCACATCTGCCATCACAGACATATTGTCTCATTTATATTGAGTGTGAATTTTAAACTATATGTGTCTGTTAGATGACCTAAAATTATTGTAACCCTGACATTTTAATCCTTGTTCAGTTGCAAGTAGTCTTTCCTTCTTCCTTACCTGCACTCATTGTTGTCTCTGTGGGTAGTTTCTTAAAAGCACAATCTAGTAACATCTGTGTACTTAATCCTTGTGGTTCTCCTGTACTTTAGCCCTTTGGTGCATGCTGAAACTTTTATCTGTAGTTACTGCCTGTTTATGAAAGTAGTTTTCTTTAAAACATACTTTTAAAAGAACAAAGTGAAGAATCTTTCCAAGTTCACAGCAACTTACTAAATCTAACCAGTTAATGTTGAAAGTGAGAAAAAATTCTGCTGAGGCAGAATTTGGAGATTTGTCCTCCTTTCACATGTTTGAAGAAAGCAGCTTCTGATGGCTCCATGGTGGTGGATTTCTATAAGGTATTAAAAACAAATGTTTGAATAAAAATGTATTAAAAAAAATTATGTTACTGTGCAAATGATGTTTTCTCTCCATTTGCTCTTTGGTTTCAGTGCACTTCACTTCTTGCTAGTTCAGCAACTTCTCAGCTTGGAAGTGAGAAGCAATCTTCAGTGGGTCCGTATGGGTGGTGGGAACCCCTGCTGCTCTGCTTCTTAGAGTGATGAGAAGGCAGACATAGCTTGCCTGAAATCAGACAGAAGAAATATTTCAGAAAAAGGTGTTTCTGCTGTGGCAGAGGTAGAGAAGTAGTATAGCAGACATACTTCTGTGTGTCGATAAAAAGAAATTTAATGGTTTGTTTTTCCAAAGTGAGTGAAATAACAGGTGGCATTTAAAACAATCCTGAAAACCTCAAAAGCAAAGTAAGCATTATAGTTTCCTTTTGAATTTTGGTTACATTTAATATTCATGGCCCATTTACATGTAGATACTGGTCAAAATCTTTGTGATTAATGAATGTGGGTAAATGGTCACTCGGATATGAACTCCTTTGAGAAAAGCAAACTTAGATTAAGTTTTTGTCCTTTTCAACTCTTGATGAATGAAATGCCAGTGAAATTCAAAGAGCCAAAATGCATAGAATTTAGTTTTATCGTATCTGGAAAGCAAGGGCTTTGTGGTGATATTTGTCTGCTGAGACAACAATACCTTTTCCTTCAAAGAGGACTCAAAATACACTTGTATTTTATTCTTTTTTTAGCAGATTGTATCTGAAGACATTGACACCTTTCACCAAGAAATTAACTAAGGTGATATTCCATACCTGAAGAATTATTTAGGCATGTTTTATTTTAGTCCCTCTTTTAACAGTTTATCCATGTGAATGTTTAAGAGAATTGGAAAAAATATACAAAAGCACATCTTTGCATAGAAAAAATAATGGTGTAAAATTCATAATACAGCTTCTGTGCTAGAATTGTCATCAGAAAACAGTAATTCAAGAGACTCTTTATGCAAGATGGAATATTTGACTTGGTGAGTTTTAATTTTATCTAAGACAGTGGTAATTTGGAGTCATTGCTGCTGTCTGCTGGCTTCTTATTCAAAGGATTTCTACTGGGCAAAATGTCCTCCAGCATCCAATATGAAAAGAAAAAAAACCAACCCCCAAAACTTATTTTCTTCTTTGTCATCACATTAAAGGTAAGCAAAAGTGAGTGCTTTGGTGTTGGTTTTTTTGTTATGATGGTTGTTTATAACCACCACAGGTGCTGGTAAGATACTCTTTCTTTCTCCAGATTATTGCTGACAGAAAGGGAAGTAAAAATCAAAGCTGTGGGAATTGAGAGAAGTGAAAGGCTGAGGTAATTTGGCCTGTGCAAATAGATTTAAAGGCTAAATTTTAACTGCTGGAGAAGAAACTTGGAGGAAGGAAAGTTAAAACTCTTTATCCTAGGACTTGGGAGAAAATCAGTATATGGAGCTCGTATGAAACGAAGAAGGATTCTAAAAAGCATGAAAAGACTGTGAGGACAATGAGGATTCTTAAGAAATACTGTTAAATTCAAACAAACATAATGTAATAAATAAATAACTAAATAAAACCCCACGAAGAAACCCACACAGTCATTCAGCACCAAATAATGCTATATTGGTTGGCTACTTGGCAATGATATATTTTGCACAATGGGATAACTTCCAGAGGAAATCACTTGCTTTCTAGAAACTCCCCAGTTATTCTACCCTGTAACAGATCTAATTCTTATTAAGCTGCTGCAATGTAATGAATACATTTGTTCTGGTTTTAAAAGTACACCTATAAATATATATATATTTTTTTTTTTTGCAGAGGAGGCTGGATGGATTTCTGTAGTGAGTTTTCTTCTATTCTGCTCCCTGGTTTGGGGAAAATATTCCTATACTGGTGGTCTGTATGTTGAAGAAGGGAGAGGAAAGTCAGGCTGCAGTTTCAGATTAGTCAAACTGGGATTTAGCAGCTGGCTACAGTTGAACAGGAGCTGTCCCGTAAACTGCTGTGAAGGTAAACAGCTCTGGAGGCAAGTGCACAGAACCTAGGTCATTCCTGTCATTCATGTAACCTGACCTTGCACCACATAATTTGATGAAGAATGTAAACTTAAAATAAAATTCCTGCCTTCTCATCTTGTTTGGTAGAAGTTACTGTGTAATTGTGCTTTAACCTTTGTAGGCGTCAGTGTGAGATAATCAATGGGTTTATTTCTTTTGTCCATAAAGGACTAACCATCCCAAAAAATATGGTTGAAGTCACTGCTTTCAAATGGTTTTAACATTCTTTCCTCTTCAACAGATGGCTTATTTTAGTTGAAGTGACAGCACTGAGACATTTCAGCACAACACAGTTCATTTTGAGCTGCCATTTCCTGAACTCTGCTGTTTCCCATCAGATGTGGCAGCACAGAAGACAGTGGTGTTAGGGCAGAGCCTTTCCCAATGCAAGTCAGAAATGAAAATCTGGCTTTATTAAGCACACTGAAAGTTTTACCACTGATTCTCTAGCCTTCCCTCCTCAGCTGAGAGGTTACTGTGCTGTATCACTATTGCTGACTGAGCACACTGCAGTATTCTACTCATCCTCACTGAAGGTTTCTGGAAAAGTTGCAATATGGCCCAAAATTCCTGTCTTTTTGCCCTCGACTTGGTACATACCAATCAAAAGATATTAATCTATTTACCTTTGAAAGAAAAGGGTCTGGTTATTCCCCTAACATATAGGGAAGTTAATAGAAGGAAGGTTAGCTGTGCTTGTCCGAACTGAAGTACTGCAACAGTTACAGTCTATCTTAAAAATATTGCCTGGGGTAAAGAAAGGGTATTTCAGCTGCAAAGACAAAAAATACTAAAAATATTAAAGACAAATAACTAATAAGCATTAAACAAAGTCTTGATAGTTTGTCCTCCAACCTGTATAAGACAATAAAAGTGGTTTTGTTACCTATTTGTGTGTTAAAACACTGTTCAAGCAGAGGAGTAAGAAGATAAGCAGTAGTAATGGGAAAAAGTGCCCTGTATTTCCCCTCCTCATTTGTGTTTCTTCTTGATTGGAGTAGGAAAAAAAGGATGAACTAATTCTGTTACTATGGTGACTGTGTCTTCATTATGTTGTAATCTATCTTTTAGAATGAAAAGCATCTTCAAATGTGTTTTTTTTCTTGCTGTGCCCCTCCTAGACACGAGTAGTGTCTTTTTTTTTAAAATCCTCTTACTTCAAAGAAGTATTGAGTTTATCATGGAACAAAACTGACATTTGCAGAAAGGCAAAAAAGGAAATCCACTTCTGTAGTTCAAAATTCCTTATAAATACACCTGCCACCTGTAACGACATTTGAGATTCTGTAATGAAGTTTACAAAGTTCAGCCCTCTTACTGGAGATGAAGACTCTTATGGCCTGATTTGCAGGATTTGAGATGAACTTGGTGAACCTATTATTTCCCTCATTGCATTTCTAGGACACATAGCATTTACAGATTGTAAGAGCAACTGTGGTTTGAGATAGCCCTGCTAAGCCATTATTATTAAGTCTTACATGTAGCAGCCTTATTGGAAACCTTCACAGAATCCAAGTGGACAAGCATCAGTGAGAGCGTCTTCCTACACCACTTTCAAAGGAGTTTTATGTCCGTTTGTTACCAAATGCAAAGCTGGATGCTTTCCTTTCATGGCTCTTCTGAAGTTTTAGGTAATCTGTAATATGGGAGGCTGATAGCAAGTCAAGCTCCGTCAGCTGTTAAGCACATACATTCTACTGTAGAAAGAAATAACTATTGGGAGTTGTTATGCCTAGCTGCTTTCCACACCTCATTATTTACAGCTAATAGAACTCCTAATACAGCAAAAGCCAGATTTTAGTATAGCTAGTTCTGAACTATGTTGTCTATTCTACTGCTTTCTCACTGTCATTACTGGCCTTAAATACTCCACTTGCAGATGTACACATTCAGTCTTCTATTTTTGATTCAAATCAGGATCTGTACCCCATGTTCCAAACACCACTGTGGTGTTGCATTAGCGGTGGCAGGATTTATATTAGAATTTTAAAATACCTAGAGCTCAGCACGCTTAGGAAGGAGGCTAAATACAGGTGGTTCAGTAGCGTATTTCCTGTATTTGTTGTCAGCTCTTAACTGTAAGCCATACTGCAGCATTACTACACCAAATACAGGAAAACTGTTCTTATCTTACTGGCATTTCCAGGGATGTGACAGTAAAACGCCATACAAGATAAGCATCAATAAAATCTCTACTGCAGACAGCAAATATGTGCTCCCCAAGATTTATTTTGGCAGAAAAATTTGTCAGTCAAAACCGTACTTGTGAACAAGGTGCAGTTTGTTTCTTCAAACTGTTTCTTGTATAATTCTGCCACCAGTGAAAACCTGATTTTAACATATATGGGTGCTTCTACAGTTTTTACAAGTTAAACAGAACATAGGAATTAATCCTCCCATCCTCTTTAAATGTAGAAAAAAGAAATAAAAAGAGATGGGATGAGTAAGATAATTATGCTACCTTTATTAATTAAGTTCCTTATGAACAGTGAACATTCAGGTAAAAAATGGTGACCACAATAGTAAAGTTTGGAGGAGTTTATTTAAAAGTCATTCAACTATCGTTGCTTATAAGTAAATATGACAAAGTATATGGAGTAACTAAACAAACATTACCAAAAGAAACAACAATAATTCACAGCACAGGCATATTATTTAAAGGGCTTAATTAAAAAAAAAAAAATTTAAAATACAGTAACTTTTCTGTTGGATTATACACTTCAAAAATTGTTCTTTTACTGAAGTGGGAAGACAAGAGCCATGAGAATGAAGATCTCATGAAAATGGTTGCAACTCACGTCTCCAATGCCCCAGCGCACAAGTTTTACCGCCAACTCTGAAGGCCCCTCCCCCGTCCCGTCCCTGAGCCCCGCACACGCTTCCAGGCCCGGGGCCGCCCGGGCGCTGCGGAGGTGGCTGCACCGCCAGCCGGGGACACCGGCACCCGCCGTTTCTCACTGAGGTTTTGGGAAACCCAGTCTCTGAGCTCCGCGCCCTCCCGCCGCTTACTCCCCATCTTGTAAGACGCTGTTCTCGTTACTGGAGCTCAGCGGCGGCGCCAGGGAAGTACGAGCCTCCCGGGGAGACCGAAACCAGACGGAAGGACGCCCGCTGCCGCCCTGCGTCCTGGTGACAGCCTCAGTCGGGCCTGGAGAGCGCCTCTCCCTTTCCCATGGTCCGGCGTCCCACTCCTCGGCGCTGCCCCGCTTGGCTTGCCCCAGACCGACCCGGCCCGGCCCGGCCTGGCCACAGACATGGATACTCCAGCAACGGCGCCGCGATGCCACTGCCCCGGCAACGGGCCCGACGCAGCCCAACTACCTGCGGAGGGAGGGGAGGAGAAGGAGGCTCTCCGCGCAGCACGCCTCTCTAACAGGACGGAGCAGACACGCTTCGTGGGGTTACGGGTAGCTCAGGCTTCGGGAGCAAGGGAGAGCTCGGTTACATTTGCATCCCTGCCACCGGCCCCAGAACCACTCCCGCACCGTCACTCCCGTCCCGACGATGGTACCGCCCCGACTGAAGGCGGAATCCTGGAACTATCGCGAGACTTCGGTGAGTTGGTCGTCATGGAAACGGCGGCGGCCGTGCAGCCTCCGCCAGCCCGCGGTAAGGACAGGGCGGCCGTGGGGGTGCCGGGCCCGCCAGGCCCTGCTGGGGGTGCCATCCACGGCGCTCCCGGGCGAGGAGGACTCCGCCCGCCCTCTTCTTTCCTTCTTTCCTTCCTTCCTTCTCTCCCTCCCTCTCTCTCTCCCTCCCTCCCTGTCTTTCTCTCTCTCTCCCTCCCCTCCCCTCCCCTCCCCTCCTCTCTCCTCAATATGGTTCATTCAAGCATTTTGAGGTGTCAGGTTGATAAGTAGGAGATTGGGCAGAAGAAGTGCTCTGCTTGTTCAGTGATTTCTGATGTCAC
>JAAGNO010018028.1:0-54709 GCA_033439905.1 Ceryle rudis
CCCAAGGAAGCAGCGCTGTTGTCTGGATCTGTCCATCCTGGCTGTGTGGTCTGTGTCTGTCCATCCTGGCTGGGAACCAGCAACACAGTCTCTGTGCTCTGCTGCAGGGTTATAGCCACCAGACAGCCGTCGTACTGTTAGATCCTGTTTGTTTGCCTTTGCAAAAAAGAAAAAAAGAAAAGAGGAGAAAAAAGAAACAAACAAAAGACACAACAACAAACAAAACCACAAAACAAACAAAACCAACCAACAACAAACCAAACCAAATAAAACCAACCCAAAATACGCTGCAGCCTGTGGGTGCTGCTGCCCGGAGAGCCCTCCATCTCATCCCTGGTGCTGCGCAATGGGTGGAGATGCCAAGCTGCCTGCCTCTGATGCAAACCTCTCTTGGGATGCCTCAGAAACAGGGAGCTCTGGCATAGGTAACAGCGTATATGGGACCAGGGCGGCAGGATTGTTCTACACAGGACATTTGTGGCAAACACCAGAAGTATGTTTAGTGGTCTGTGATGCAGCGATTCAGTAGCGGTGCTCATTGTGGGCAAACCTCAGAGTGTGGAAAGACGAGTAAATGCAGTGTTCTCAATGTAGCAGCAATGATTTTAGCCACTATTTGTATATGCATTGCCTAGGAGTTCCCTGTGATGTACCAAATAATTTTTTTATTAATGTTTTAATATTCAGGGAGAAAAGGGGTCTTTAAGCTGACATTTTTGGCAAGAGATTCTATTTCTCTGAGAACTCGAGTCTTAAAGTTTGCAGGGACCTGGTTAAGTTAACCTTCTAGGATATATGATTTTTTTTTTGAGTATTTTTTACAAATGAATGCCAAAAAATAACAGATTTGAAATGGTTCATTAGAGCATTGTATTTGTGGAGAGTCACAGACACTTAGTGAGAAACCAGGGTGACCTCCAAAAGCTGACGGTGCAAAACCCCAAGCAAATCAAGGGAGCTCTGTGGGGTGTGCGCTGAAAGATTGAGGTCGCTTGCTAATTTAATAAGTCACTTCTTCTAAGATGTAAACACTGATATGACAGATTAGACAGGAATTGAGTAAGTTGCTACTGTCCCATGATAATGCATGTATTAATTTTAATAGTATGTCATCATTAAAAAAAAATTATTTCCACTTAGGAAATAAATTTCAGATATTTAATTATGTGTGCAATTCTCAGGACTAGATTAGATGATTAGTGCAGTCCTAGGAGTAGGAGACAAGTGGCAGTGTTTGGACATCGTCAGCCAATTCCCATGTCTGAAGTACTGTTTCCATCAATACAGAGAAAATTGAGTGACGCTGATAAGAACGGGGGAGTGCCATCAGGCAGGGATCTGAAGCTGTTTTTAAGCAGCATTTGCTCAAGCCTTTTGGGACTAGGCTGATAGATACGTGCATTATTTGATAGGTTGAATTCTGCTGTTTGCTGATCTTGAATTTAAGTGCACTCAAATATGACTGCAGCTGCTTGAAGAGCAATTACCAAGATTACGCTTCTCAGTAGTAGCAGATGGTGTAACAAGGGGGTAGAGGGACAGATTTCAGCTTTGAGGTATTCAGATGTTCGTTAGGAAAAACTTCTTCATAGGACAGTGGTGTGGCATGGGAACAGATAGCCCAGAGGTGGTGGGTACTCCATGATTGCAGGTTTTGGGGACTTGGCAAGCTGAAATCATGGTTGCATTGGCAGTAGTCCAGCTTCAGACAGGAGGTTGGACTAGATGACCTCCGGATGCTCCTTCCAACTGACATTTCTGCCAGTCTAATAATTTCAGTATTACTGCATAACAAAGTCAACAGATAAAATACCCATCGCAGTATGTTTATAACTCTGACCCAGGTGACACCCGGTAGAGGTTCGGAGGGAGCAGAATTCATAGGATTATGTAGATAGAGACTGTGGACATGGTGTAAATGTGTGACAGAGCAAAGTAATCCTTTTTTTGTTGTTGTCTTTGTTTACAGAGTTTAAGGCAGCATACAGACCCTGTACTGGGAGATTCTGGAGACAGCTATGCCAAAGGAGCAGAGCCAGATGGTCACCCAACCACTACCTCTCAGAGCCTACAAGAAATGGCAAGACAGGACAGGCAGGATCCTTGTGATCTTGGTCACTTGGACATTGGGCAGCTCTCAGACCAAAGCCACCAGGAGGAGAAATGCAACAGCAGAAGTTTGGGAGGTTTCGGTGATGCGCCAAATGACTCGCTGAGCCTGGGAGCTGCAAAGAGCCCAGAGTGCTTTTGTGAAAGTAAAAATATAGCGACGTTGAGTAAAAAGGAAGAGGAGGGGCCAGCCTCTGTTGAAGGCTCTGGGACTATACTGGATGAGAAGGACTGCACGGTGAGCTTGTGTGTAAGTGAAAACGGTGCCATAAATCTTCCATCCTGTGGAAATACAAATGAGGAAGGTGGAATGACATCTGCTGGAGTTTTTCGGGATCAAGCTGGCTTGTTTGGTAAAGATAGTCCCCATCAGGAAGTGCAAGCTGCTGAGGAGCGTGCAGCTGACAGTACTGTTGCTGTGGTTGAAACTACAGGCAAAGCTCCAGCTTCCTTGGAGGGCGTGGATGTGGCTATGGGCCAAACTGAATGCAGGAACTGCACAGGGGCGGCTGAGAGGGCTGCAAGCCAGCAGCAGGTAAAGAATGAAATGGCTGAGGCTGGTGAAAGGAGCCCTGCAAACCTAGAAGAGCAATCACCACCTAAGGAAGAGTCAGCCAGTGCTGCTCAGCCCTTACTTGGCGGTTTTAATGACACTGAGAGTGCAGATGGGGAGGACACAAATGTAGGAGTGGTACCGTTGCGTGATGTTACGATTACAGACAGTGGCACTGGCGATGTCTCCATTGACCTTTGCAAGACTGGTGGCAACAAAGAGACTGGAGCAGACTCACACACTGATCAGGTAAACGGTGAGTTCCTGGAAAGCCAAGGCACAGCGGGGCAGGATGTCACTGAGAGCACCAGGGCAGCGTTGCCAGCAGTGAATGGGGTGAAGGTTCCCACGTGTGCATCAAAAGCTGGTCCTGGTTTGGAAATCTGTGGCAGTGGGGAGCAAGAAGGGCAGGTTGAAGTGGGCAGCACAGATGGGAAGTCCAGCTTGCCCTCCCTGAAAGACAGTATGGAAGCTGATGGCATTGGTACTAAACCTGAAAACAGTGATGTTGATGGATCTAATCAAAGCAGTGCAGAACCTGCATGTTCCCGGGAAAGAGGTAAGATCACTGAACATGTTGGTGAAGCAATGGAGGGCACCGAAGCCCATGGAGAGGAGCCAGCAGGAACTGATACCAGCAGCAGCGTAGAGGGAGGAAGCACAGATTCTGCAGATGGAGGACAGGAAGTTGCCAGCTGTCACCCTTCTGCTGATCAAACTGACACTAAAAACGAAATGAGCAACAGCTTAAAACTGGACACTGCTCAAGAGAGAAAACGTGAGCCTGCAATGCTCCCTCCAGAGGATGTGAGTGCGTGCCTGGCCGAAAAAGAGCCTGCACAAACAGAAGCAGAGATAGCAGAAAGTGCTTTGGAGCAGAAGGGGCTGAGTGGTGAGGTGAAATCACTCTCTCCTCTACCCAGGGGACAGGGACTGTCTGCGAGTCAGGAGGGACATGCCACGGTGGCACCTCCCGGGCAGGAGCCAGCTCCGCAAAGTAATGACCCTGGATTAGCTCTGTGTGCCAAGGGTGCAGACGGTGCAGAGGATAATTTAATAGGCACACCCTCTGTAATTCCTAATGAAGAATCTAAACAAAACCAGGAAGTGGTGGTGGCGGAGGCAGGCTCGGCAGAGCTCGCCCGGCAGCGCGGTGGGGAGCATGGCAGTGTAGCTGCCAGAGCTGGCCGGCCTGGGGACCATGTTGGGGACGAGGGCTCACCAGAGCAGAACCTCTCGCAGAAGGCTGAAGGACGCAAAGCTGAGCCTGAGGCTTGTGCAAGTGGCAGAGAGCAGGTTTTGTCGGAGGAACTTCTTGCTGCAGTTGTGAAACCCTCTGCCTGCAGTCAGGAGGGGCCTGTGGCAGGCGGCAGTGATGTGAATGCTGGGCTGAAAGAGACAGTCCATGCCGAAGAAGCGTGTGAGACTGTGGCAGCGGCTGCAGAAGGCACCATGCATGGACCCGCATCAGCAGACGAGTCACCGGGTGCAGAGAATGACCTGTGTCTGGGTGAGGGGCTGAATCAAGTACAGGATCCCAGTCAAACCCTACAAGAAATCTCCCTGCACAGCAGCACCCCAGAATTAAAGGATGCTTTACAAATGGGAGCTCTGAGTGATGCCTGTGAGGGAAAGGAAGTGTTAAGGCCAGTGACAATAAGCCCGGTTCCAGCATATCCGGAGGAGCAGGAGGATACAGAAAGCCTGCTTCTCCGGGCAGCACTTCAGCCCATCGCAGAAGAGCCCACTTGTGACAGTGACTCCAGTACAGACACCATTTGTCCAGCCAGTGACAGCGATGCTGGTCCCTCTGCAAAAACAGCTCAGGGGGAGGTCTTGGCTGAGTCTGTTGAAAAGCAAAGCCAAGCTGTACCCGAATCGCCCTTCTCGCTGTGTTCGTGCCATTTACATGCTGTTGAGTCACTGGAAAATGTGGGAATAAAGGGTTTGGATTCGGCAGATGATAGCTCTTCTCTGGATAAAGTTACTAAGATGGTAAAAAGTTTTGATGCGGTGGTTTTTGCAGCAGAGACGCTGTGTTCCCCTGAATTACCAGCCGCAGAAAAAGTGGGGCTTGAGCCCCATGCTGCAGTGGATGTGGGAGCCAGCCTTAACGGAGAAATGGATTTAAATTCCTCAACAGCGAAGAGGAATGTCAGCCCAGCAGTGCAACAAGCTGAGCCTGTTACAGGTAGGAAAAATCAGTTGGTTGCTTCCTTCTTAGTTTTCCCTTTGTAGGTGTGCCTCTAGTGTATCATCAGCAAAGGGAGGGAAATAAGAGCAGGAGGCCTGCCTTGCACAGGAAGTGTAGTTGTTTGTGGGCTTTCTTCTGAGAAAGAAGAAATCCAAAGTTACATGCTAAAACTTCAAGTTCACATGCGTGTTGCTTGGCTGGCACTGGAGGTTAGGACAGGATATCATCTCCTGTGAATTTGTGCAGAAGAATTTCTAGCACGTGAATCCTCCCTGGAGAAGGAATGAATGGGACCGAGCTGTTTGGATTACTCTATCTTCAAGTGACGCGCTTTCATGTCGGCATGAGGGTTTATTTGCTTAGTGCTATTCCTTCACTTCTCCTGTTTATTTTTTGCTAACATGGAGTCAGAGGGTACAGTGGGGCTCTTGTGCATTTTCTTTGCTCGTCTACTTGAAACAGCTGCCAGTGTCCTTCTGAACTGCGCAAAGCCACTTCCTAATTGGCAGTATTAGGTCATTTAAAAAAGCCAGCTAGCTCTCCCCCCACCGCCTTTTCCGGGCTGCAAAGCTTTTGTGTTGGGCAGAGCAGCCGGTGGTGTTTTCCAGTGCATTTAAGCTGTACTGGAACTCAGATGATGAGTTTTGCTTACTGCTGTCGGCTGGGAAGTGGGACCGGCATTTCCCGCGGATGAGCGGCGATGGGGGAGAGCGGTGGGACTTGAGGGACAGCGTAGACGCTCGGTGCCTGTGCGACAGGAGCTGATAGAGAACGTTCACCAGGTAACCCCAAAGAGGGAGATAAAGGGATAAACTGAATAAAAGGTAAATGGGTTTGTTGCTTCAGCCTGGAATTAAATCGTAGGTGAATTTGCTACTGAAGTGTGGAGCTAATCTGATCTTTATATTCCACCTGTTCTGGCAGCTGTTACATGGAAGCAGCTGAACTTTTTCAGTTGCCATTTTTTTCTTTGCTATGACAAAATGATACAGTGCCTCTTGCTTTCCCAGCACTTAACAAACAAACAAAACATTTGAACGATATTAAAGAAGAAAATCTGCAGCGATATAAATCATGAAGGTGTAAAGCTGCAAAGCTATTACACTGCTTTAATGATGGGGAAGTTTCTTCAGGCTAAATGCAGAATGGGGTGATGGCAGTGGATTTGTTCTGGTATGTGATAGTAGAGTAACTGTGGGCAGGGGAAAGGATTGATTGGAAAGGGATTTACCAGGGTCTAGCAAATCCTTTTTTCAATGAGTTCAGGATTTTTAGAAAGTTTATGTGTTGGGAGATAACCAGTAAACTTACTCAGGAGATCATTAGTAAATAAGTAGAAAGATTTTAAAGGTAGATTAGAAAGCTGGTTTCAGAAAGAACCTATTTCAGTGCTATGGTGGACTGACAGTTCAGCAGGATGGGAGTGGCTGTAAATCAATCCCTGGCCGGGCTCCTTTCATCTGGGAGCCTCCTGCTCTGCTGGCTCTGTCCGTACAGTCCAGGTCTTTCTCTCTGGTTGGATTCTTGGAGGCATGACGTTGTCTAGGCGAGGTCTGAGAAAGGACTGAACAGTCCAATAGGATAGTGACTGAAGCAGGGAAGTAATACTAAGGCATCATTCTGTGTTAGGGTATGGAAAGGGGTGGGAAAAAAAGAGGTGATCATATTACTGTTTTAAAATACATAAGGATTTATGGCTAAGAAGTCTTGGAATACAATGATCTGACCTCTCCATAAAGAATTGTTTATTTGCCATGAGGTGATACACAAAGTAAAATTGCAGCTTGAATATCTTCTCTTGAGGATCTTTAGGATTGCTCTGAAGATAAATGCTAGGGAAGCCCAAATAAAATACTAGCTTAAAGCAGAGACAAGTGACTGCTGTGAAACCAGGCTCACTATTGGAAATATTTCAGAAATTCACCTCCTTTAAAACAGCATCTAGAACTCTGATCTGGCAGTAATTCAAGATTTATTGCTTATTATTGTTGTGGTGTACATTCTTCATGTCAATGCCTAAGCTTTGGGTAGCATGTTCAGTGGCAGCCTTCAGTTCTTTACATCAATTATTCTTTACTGTGTCAGTGCTGGGGACTTTTCCCTGCAGCCTGAGTTTGTACAAGAGTATTTTTGTAGCCAGGAGTCATCAGTGGTCAGAATGAATCAGACCTTTTTCTGATGGACTACAATAAAGCCTTTGCAAAGGAAGTGTAGGTCATGAGGCCATTTCTCAGAAACATGTGTGGTCAGAGGGTTTCATTGTCATGCTAACTTATCAAAGATAGAACAGGCTAGTTATTGCTGTTGCCATTACTCCAAATCATCGCGCTCTTTAGGGTTTTTATTTAGATTGTGAAACGGCTCCCAGATATATACCTGTCTATCTCATTGTCTCCACTTAGTTTCAGCCTACCCCCAAAACAGACTTCAAAGGGCTAATTGCTTTATCCACACAGGTATCTGGTGACTGATCACAGCACTGAATGGAGGTGATGAAGATCTACTTTCCTAAGGCATCTCTTCATACTGTTAGCTTTAGACAGAACTGCATTACAGCTGAGTAATGGGTTCTGCAAGCACATTATTTACAAGTCAGGCAGAGAAATACTGCTCATTAAAAAAGCAGGCTGGGATGAAATCATACCACAGGCTAGGCTGGGTGAGAAGGACAGAAATGTCCTGTGTTTATGCTGACAAAACACCTCTTGAGTAGATGCAGCTTCTTGACAGAAAGTCACCCCAGCAAGATTAGGTTGTACAGTTGGGGTTCAGCACCTTAAATTAGCAAATACTGTAATCCCTTCTCCCTAGCTCTTCTGCTGGGAGAAACATCCCTAGAGTAGATTTCAGCATATAAAGAAAAAATTCATTGCCAGATAGAAGTATATCACCTTATTTTGAATCTTACCAGTCTTAACCTCATTCTTATCAATGACATTTTTCCTATGGAAAATCACTTACTACAGTTTCCTTCCCCTAACTGACAATGCCACACATGCGGTAAGGTGCTCTGTGCTCCAGAGACCTCTGTGATAGCACTACATAACTTTATTCGAGATATGATTTTTTAATAGAAGTTTAGGAAGAAATGGCAAAGTGGAAAAAAAAAAAAAATCATCCCCTTGAATCCTGAGTGCCCATTTTCATCCTCCAGCTCTTACCCAGCACAGGCCACTTGCTTCTTCCATCCTTAGCCAGAGGTTTCTTCCTTGTGTGTTCTTTCTTAGGACCAAGAGCTGGACCATCACAACATTGCTACAACCCTGAGCAAATCTCATCAGGAGACAAAAATCATGCCAGTTTGACTGAGTGATGTTGGATTAGTTTGTCGGTAGAGCATTGCAAAATCAAACAGTACCAAACAAGGGTAGACCTTACTGCTGATAGAAAACCACTGGTGTCAGTCATTACAACAATTTTCCTTTGAAGATGAGATGTTCCTCTTGCTAAATCCCTGAATGGGTAAACTCACTGCAAACACGTCACCCTTACAAGGGCGTTGTCATCCACCCAGCGTTTGTTTTTAGTAGAAGGCAGAGAGGGAGCGGGATTAGAGGCGGGTTTAGACCTAACACAGCCACTCTCTACCTGTGTGGCTTTGGTTGAATCACTTCACTTCTCTAAAAGTATCCCATGCGTCGTGAGAGTCATTAGCTTAGGGTTGAAAGAGTATTAGGACGTTGACTTTATGCCAGGAAGAGGTATGCAGAAGGGAAACCCAAGGGAATGATGACTAATGAAAGTTTTGCTGGGCATAGAAAAGAGATGTGACATGATGTTTGTACCACTGTGGTGATGACACCATCATGGGAGCATGAGGAAGGGGAAAATCAGCTGGGACTTTGTAAACTCCACCAGAAAATGGTTTACCCTCCTAGTCCAGGGACCTAATTGTTACCCGTAAGGCAGTGCAGGTGGGCTGAACTTTTGAAGTTTGTGATTGTTTTTTCAACACTTAAAATACCTGTTGAGAGAAGGCAAGAAGAAAAACAGCAAAAATTTTAGTTCTTTATACAAATGGGAGTCAAGAAAATATATGGGCAAATATGTGCAGATGTGCTCAGCCTCACCTAGAGCTTCAGGAGTTTTACCCCATGCTTGCTGCTGTTTCATAGTTTCCTTCTGTTCCAGACACGATAGTTGTTAAACTAATAACAAACAAGCAGCAAAGTTGGGAATGAAACCAGATGTTGGAAGGGGGAAGGGACTTGTTGAAGGAGTTTTGGGGTTGGGTTTTCTGGTCCTTTTTTTTTTTTTTTTTTGTGGAGAGAGACTGCTTTAAATAAACAGAAAAATAGCAGCAGTGCTAAAAGAAGTTTGGTTTTAAATTGCTTATGTGAACCCTCTGTTTTCACAGGGAAGCTGGAAATGAAAACAGAAGACGAGGTGGATTTTCTGAGAGATCGTGACGAGAGCGCAGCCCGTGAGGAAGCGGTGAGTGCCACTTACGTCTTGTTACCTTGTCTTCTTGTGTGTTTTTTAAAGAAATGCTGCTGCTGTGGCCAGCCACCAAACCTGCTGGTTTCCATTCTGTAGCTTTTGCAAAGCTGAGCAGCATCTGTCACCATGACATTGTTTTAGCCTTTTAAAAAATAGCATGGGCTTATTTGGACTTTGAGTTTTTCAACCACTGGTTTGAGCTACATTTATGTTGTCTCCATCGGTGACATAAGATTGAGCCAGAATGTTCCCTATGAGGCAGGGCTGTACTAAGATTTGAATGTGGTTTTACAAAAGCAGTGCCCTGCGATGTGCTTGGGGTTGGTGATGCCGCCTGGGGGCTGGCAGTGCCTCCGAGGTCCCTGCACGCCTGTGGTCCTGATGAATCTCTCCATGCCCTCTCATGCTTTGCTCCTCCAGGGAGTGTTTGGCAGAGGGGACTGTGGCTGAGGTTGGCGTTGGTGTGAGCACAGACTCCAGAGTATAAAGGTACTGCTGGCTGGAAGTGTTAGTGCCTTTGCTGCAACAAAAATTAACAATGGGATGACATATGGGGATCAAATGCAGGGGAAACCTCCTGTTCCTCATGTCAGTGAAACAATATGGAAAGGTCATGCCAGGGAGGAGAAATCAGTTGATATTGTTTCCTGTTACTTCTGCTTTGCCAGGTTTAAGGACTGTCTGTCATTAAACCAAAAGTAAATATCGGGCTTGAGAGAAACTTACTTTTGGTTTAAAGCACCGCTAATACATATCCTGCTTTCTCAAGAGCTGGGTTTTTTGGTCTTCCCTTTCCTAGCTGGATTTGCATTTTCTCCTATGTTTTCTATATAGGTTCTTTGTTCCTGAAAAAGAAAGTGTTTTGTAAATGCCGAGTTGCTCGTGGCCTGTGTTGGTGCACGTTGCCGTTGAGCAGCTGTGTTTGTGTGTTTGGGTACCAGTATGAAGCTGTTAAAAGAGAAAATATCACTGGGATGATTTAACATGGAAGGGTGGAGCACCACAAAACTTTGCTCATCTCACAGGAAAGCTCTTTAGGCGACAGAACAGTCTTGCCAAAGCTTGTAATAAAATCAGGTTTATTTTGTTTTTAACAAGTTAAGGCTTAATTTCTGTAGCTGTTTGCTCGGTGAGTTAGCCAGGGACTAGAGCGGTTAACTTTCCAAGCTAAGATTTGTGCTGTCTGATAAGTCAGTCTTGTTACTGGAATGCGGGAGTGTAAAGATGCTGATCATTTTTATTATTATTTTTTTACCAACCCTTTATTAAAGATAATTTTCATGACTAATACTTAGGTATCTGGTAGAAAATTAAGGTATCTTTAGAAAATGCAAATTAGGACAGTGTCTTTCACTTTCAGACATGGAAAACCAAAAAGAAGCATATTGAATTTGTCTTCCATTTTGCATGTTTGACAGGAATTTTGATTTTTTTGTATGTGTGCTTTCTTCTCTTCTTCCTCTCCCTCCCAACCAGTCAAACACCTCTTCAGAAATCTGACTTTTCTGGTGCAGGAATGGGAGTGCCAGGGGAATGGAAAGTTTGCTGTAGGACTGACAGGGTTTCCTGTTGCTAAGTTTGACAGAAACAAAATAACAACTGCACTATATTAAGCTCATTTAAAATAAAAATAATTTGAAAAAAATCAGTGGAAGACCTATAAATAGAGCTTAATTCACACGTGTAGGTTGGGCAGGGAGCTGGCCAGTGAAAGCCCTTGTGCAGTATGAATCTTCTGCCACGTCTTCTTTCTGCTTTATTTAGTGCTGACTTTTTTTTGTTGCCAGAAGTCTTTCAGGTGCTCATTGCCTTCTCATTACAGAGCCATTTTGTGGTTAGTAAAAGCGGTTTTCTTCACTTGTTGCAAATAGAAATGTTGTTGCTTGCAGCTGGTCAGGAGCTGCAGGTATTTAGCAGTCTCAGAAACGTTGGACCTTGGGAGCTGCACTAACTCCCATTTCATGGGTGAGAATGTTGCCCAGTGTTATTTATAAATACACAGTGTGGAAAGCTGTTTATATGCACAGACTAAAAAAATTACATGTTTTGAAGCCTAAAAAGTGCAACTTTTTGTGTAGTACAACCAGGCTGGATGACAGTAAACCTGAGGACACTGGAAAGAGAAGGGGCAAAATTCCTTCTCGTGAGTAGGTTTCTGAAGGCTGAGAATTAGCTGGATTTGTGTTGCCAGTATTAGGTGTATAAGATTGCTCAGGCTGTCCCCTGTAGTAGTTTCAGAAGACCTCCTGAGAGAGGCTCTTTTACGTGTCATGGAAAAGCTGAAAAATGTGTAGGAAAATAATAGTTTGTAGGGTTATAACCACTGAAAAGAATGGGAAAATATTGTTTCCTAGTAAAATATGCTTTTAAAGTTTTTTGTTTCTTAAATCTCCAGAATCTTTCCTCAGAGATTGTATTTGTACAGCTATAGAAATTCTATAACCAGAATTTCCCAGGCTCCTTTCATACTGGGTAGTAGGTGCTCAACCTGAAGGAGACTCCCCTGGTCCTTATCTTCCTGCTTTGCTTGGGAATCTTGAGTAGAACTGGGGCAATAACTTGATGTGATCTGTTAAAATTAGACTTTAGCATTTTTTACATATAGTAACTTTGGATTCTTAACTCTGAGACATCTGGTTTGTTTTCTGCGTGCTGTGATATTAAAATAGTTTAGAAAAGGCACCTAGTGACTCCAGCATTACAAAAGAAAAGCAGCACTTTGAAATAGACTGTACCCTGATTTACTTTTCTTGTGTTCATCGCAGAATTGGTTATGATTCATTGTTTGTTGAATCTTTGTCTTCATGTGACAGGATGGATAAGGTTGCACTGCAGGGTTCATCCGATGGCTTCAGTTGTCTAAGCCTGTGACTGACAAATTGGAGCTGTCTGAGCTCAGAAACAGAGTTCAGTGGGAAATAGTCTTCTTGTTGTATTCATTATTTCATTAGTTAGTTCCTACTGAATTGAATGTATCCTACCTTTACCGCATGAATTAGTTTTTAATTAATGTCTGTATTTTCCCAAGTTGCAGCCTATGAGATAAATGTGGCATTTCCAAATATCTTCACAGAGAATGAAGGTTGAAAAAAAATTTGCACTTCCATCTCTTCGTTGATGCAAGTAGTGCAGTAACTTGGGATATATCATCAAGGTCACTTTCTGGGGGAAAGCTTGCAATATTTTTGGTCATAATTTGGAAGGTGGAAGTATGTTTATAACACACTCAGATGACATCAGGTTGGGAGGGGTTGCAGGCACTTGGGAGAACAGGGTCAAGGTTCAGAGTGACCTTAAAAAAATAGGAGAGTGCGTCCAGATAAGAGAGAAAAGCAGCCACTGAGTGATTTATTTGCAAAGAAGAAATCAAAATGCTGGAGAGGGATGAGTAGAAAAAGACTGAGGATTTTTAGAGGACCACAAGTGAATCATCAGCAAGAGCCTATTGCAAAAGAAGCAAATATTGGCTTGAATTACACTGAAGGAGTGTCCTCTGTAAAAGGCAGGAGGTGACTTGTGTGTGGCATTGTGAGGCATCACCAGTATCATTGAATCTGGGTTTGGGTGCCCTGCTCTGAGGAGGCCACAGGCATACTGGGAAGTGTCCAGAAGAAAACAACAGGAAGAGATTAAGAAACGTGAGAAGTGGTTGAAAGAATTAAATTTATTCAGTGCAACAAAAGAAAACTATTGTGCAATCTAGAAATCTGCCAACATGTAATAGTGCTTATTAAAGTCCCATATTTCCTTGGTATCTTAATTTACTGATTTGCTAATTTGCCAGGATGATTTAGGCTGGATATTGAGAAATCATCCTGTTATCATGAAACTGTTGCAAGACCACCTAGGGAGGCTAGGAAACCTCTTTCCCTGAGAGTCATTAGAGAAGATAGGTGATGCTTTATCAGGACAGAGCCCCAGGTCTGTTGCTGCCATGGCTTTTGGTTTGTTGGCCCCCAGGTTTGTGCTTTGCTGAACAGGGAGAAGAGAATGGAGGAGATTGGCTGGAGTCTATCAGGGTGTGCAAAAGAAGGGGACAGAGATGACAGGACCAGCTCATAGGAGATGGAGGTGGGAAGTGGGGTTGGGCTGGACTGGGTGGAAAAGGGCTTGTGAGAGAAAGGAGATGCCAGCATGGCATCAAGGTGGGTGTTGGGATGGACAGTGAGTGTGATGGATTATGAGGTTTTTACTGCCTCCTCAACTGTAAATCTTCCAGGTCTTACTTCCCTGGAGTCAGGAGAAAATTATGTCCAAGGTGTACAGTGTCACCCCCCTCTAGTGGCTGGTCCTGAGGAGGAGAGCCTGGTGCTCATCATTGGTCAAGTAGTAAGTAGAGGTGCTTCACAGCTCAAAACTGCTGAACCCTAGCAGTGACTCAAGGCAAGGAGTCATTATAGTACTCCAGGAACCAATTTATTTTCTTAAGAAGTCACTTCTTTAATGAACTGAGGACCTGACAAGATTTAGGTTGTCTATGCACAGTGAAGTCCATTTTCTCCATTTTCATGTGTGTACATATGTATGTACTGTGGGATCATGATTATAAATCCCTGTTTTCCTGTGGACCTGCAGAACAGCATGGGAAGCTTCCCAACAGCATGGGCAATTGCAGGGTCAGCGGCTGAAGTGTTAGAAACAAATCAGAGCGTGGTCAGGTGATGGAAAGTGCAGCCTTAACAATAGGCTGCATCCTCGCCCTGCCTCTTTAAAATCACTTGTGTCATTCTCTCTTTGGAAATGTTGTCCTGTAACTACAGTAAACATGGAAAAACCCAGCCAAAAAGGAGCCTGCCCTAAGCTTGGCTTTAGTGTTGAGGGGTGACACACACATATCCCTCAGGTTAAGGCATTGGCTAGTCATCTGTGACACCCTTTCTCACACCCACCAGCATCCTGTGTCTGCCCTGGATGCTCAAAGCAGAGGCTCGAGGAGGAAATTGTGTCACAGTCAACCCCTGAGTAAACTGTGCAGAAGAAATCACCCTGCGTTTGTTTCCCCATCTGTCCTGTGCATGGAGTCCATGGCACAGGCTGTGAGGAGGTAGAATAAAAGCAGGGGGAAAGCAGAGAAAAAGAAATTCAAACCAGGCTGGGATTCTTGTTTGGCCTTTATTATTACTCATGCTTTGAAATCTGTAGCAGGAAGGCATTTATACAACTATTCTGGCAGGGGGTTTTGGTCCTACGCTCAATTTCTCTGGGTGCTCCAGTTCCGATGCCTTTTTCTCCTAAACGCTGCTAATCCTCAGCTTGAGACACTCGATTCCAAGCTCAGTCACAGGATTCACGGATGTTAGTGAGAGAAGCAGGAACGCGGACACCGAGCCAAATCCCCAACTCGGCGCAAAGATGCTGCTCCCAGGTTTGGCTCGACACAAGCCTGCGGCAGGACAGGGCAGATGAAGGCGTCTGCAACTCCCCTGCAGCTCGCTGTGGCCACGAGGCTTGTGCTAGCCCCCGCTGATCTCTAGAGATGGTGAGTTACTTCTCCTCCCCTACGCCTTCCTCTTCGGCCACTACAGCGATTTTTAAGAGGCAAAGACTGTTGCGTGTAGCCCTGATACTCTGGTTTTTTCATAATTCCCTAATTTCCTCTAATAATTAAACATCTGGCTCTGCCATCCTCCCAGTATCAGCTGCAAGGGAAGTTTATCCCTCAGCTTTTGCACACTCACTGTTAAAAGCATCAAGAGCTACCTGCAGTTTTATTTACCATCTGCAAATACTGTTGCCTCAAAGGCAGAGCTGTGTCTGTGTTCCTGACGTAGTCTTGAGATGGATGCAGATTAAAGACAACCGTTTAGTAATTGCAAATCTGCAACGTTTGCTTTTGGCTTGCGGATGAAGGGATTCACTCATACAAATTACTTAACATCAGTGTACTAAAGTAGCTTTCTGAGGCCCTTTTTAGGATCAGGACTTCATGATTTCACAAGTTTATAAAACTCAGAGCTAAAGGATTTCCAGTATAGAAAATCCTGGGTTTGGAGTTCTCTTTCAGTGGTTATATACATGAATTTTTTAGACAGTCGTGGAAGTATGGATCCATAAAATAATGGATGTATAAGACTGTTACTATTCAAAGGAATGCTGGCACTGAATATTGTACCTTGAGAAGCAAAATACTGTGCTCTTTTTGAACGGCTCAATCTCCTGTATCATATGGATTCTTTTATTTGTGTTTGAAATCCCTTAAAGTTTTGTGGTGTAACTGTTGTATGGTTGACATGGTTACTGCACACTGAATTCCTGGTCTAAATATAGAGGAAATTAAGATGATAACATGGGAGACCAAATGTGGACTTTTCGATGGAGACTGCGTTATTATGACAAATGGGTACTTTGGTCTATCCCATCACTGGGTTTTTATCCTTCTAAAGGAATCTATGTAGCTCCATTCTGATATTTTGGAAGCCAGAGCTGGCACCCTACAATGCAAAGAAGCCAGCATTTATGTTTTTCTGTACAGTTACATTTTTTCAGTCCATTAGAATTTATACCACCTTAGAGGAAAACCTCATTAATACAAGCAATAGTTTTTTAATTATATTAGTACACATGTGTTCTGGGGTTTTGTGAGGAGTCACGGGCTTGATGCTTCAGTTCTCTTGCCATCTTCCGTGAAACGCTGTCCTATGTGACAAAGGATTTAGGGAAGCTTTCTGGGATGGTTTGTGCCAAATCCAGAAAGTCTCCTGAAAGGTGAGCCACAGTGAGAAGTGACGTGTGGAGAAAGCCCCTGGGTACCACTGGGCCGTGGCTGCAGCAGTGACAGCCACTGGCAGGTGCCACAGTTTGTCCTTTGCTGTGTCAGCACAACTGTCTGGGAGATTTTGCTGTGAATGGGCAAGGTTCAAAAGTGAGATGAGACCTGGGAAAAGCTTTTGTTCTGAGTTCAGAGCAGTGTCTGCCATTTGGGGAGCTTTGGACTGTAAATGTACACACGGGGAGCAGCTTTCTTCCCACTTCTTACTTTGACAGAGTAGCCATGAATGAGATACAGCATTTAGAAGGTGAGGTTAAGCTGACAATGTAGTAATGACAGTGAAAACTTTGAAGGGCTAAAATGGTTAATTGTATGAGTAAGTTACTGTAGGAAGGGATGAGCTCTCCATTCCTTCCAGTGTTTCCGTGGGACTGGATGTCCTATGGGTGACAGGCTGCAGCTCTAGACTGCCAGTCCTGTGCTAGAACTGCTGTGGGGTTACATTGCCTGGCCTGCGTTACACTGAAGGTTTGTATGTTTGCATGATACCTCCTGTCTTTAACATCTGCATTAGGGGGTGAAATGTAGCAGTGCAATCTGGGAGCCCTTGGATTTGGACAACTGTCTGAGAGGTGAGCAGGACTGTTGGCTGCTGCTGAAGAATAGCAGGCTCTAGCACTATCCAGGCATGGCATTTTTGACTTCCACCAAGGGGTGAAAAGAATGCTGAGAGTAAGAAAGAAAAAAAAAAAAAAAAAAAAAAAAAGTAAGTAAAGGACAAAAGAGAGATGGTTGTATGTAGAGCTAGAGTGCAGATGAGAAAGAACACTTCTCTGAAGCGTTTCCATTCATGTAGTGTGAATCGTTACAAAAACGTATTTGGCGTTTTACCCAGTACTGTTAAAACTCTTTCCATGGAAATATGGAATCAAAATGTGTTTAGCCTCGCAATAGTTGCACAAATTCCCCTTTCTGTTGTCATTCTCAGCCTTTCCCTCCACCCCTTTTTTAGGTGTTCCATCTTCCCTTTTTAAACCATTTTCAGGCAAAGGGGGAAATGTCAGATTTATTTTTTTTCCATCCAGCATCTTTGCTCTTAGGGCTCAGTGGCATGCACGCATCCTGGTGTCACCCAGAGTGACTCAGCTGTGTTGTAGAATGGTTTGGGGATAAAAATGCTGTTAAAACATCAGATCATAGAATCATGTAATTGTTTAGCTTGGAAAAGATGTTTTAAGAACATCAAGTCCCACGGATGAGATGAAAACCTGGATGATAACTAAATGTTTGTGTTTCCACGCAGCACCTTTGCTCACACTGAGCAGGCTGACTGTTCTCTGGCTTTGTCAGGGACATCTTTCCCGCTGCCTGGTCTGTGTTGTGCAGAGCAGCGGGATGGGGTGGTTTGGTGGTGATGGAGAGGACTTTAAGCTTGGGACTGTGAAACAAGGATAGATGGTTAGTGCTGCAGCGGATTAATAAAATATATTAGTCTACACAGAAAGACTGGGTGGTTTGGTGTCCAAGCATATGATAGCTAAAACAAAAGCACTTGACCTGTAGGGAAGGGAGTGGGTTTGGCTGAGCAGAGGCAGCTGCGAGTCAGAATTACAAACCCCAGGGACAGAGCAGTGCGTGGGTGTTGTGTTTGGCCATGGGCAGCCACAGTTGTCCTTACTGTCACGGTAGTAAATGAATCAAAACTTTCAAGGAAATGAAACTCCTGAATTTTGGTGGAAAACTTCTTATTAGTCATTGGTAACACTGCAGAAGAGGTGATGTCTTCAAATGCAGGTCTTGTAAAAAGTATGGAAAGCAGTGACATTTTTTGTTGGGACCCCAGAGCAGGTAGGTATAAGGGAGAAGAAGAGAGTTTCTTCTCACTGCTGCTTACCTCCTTCTGTTGCCAGTTTGTTGTTTTTACTCCTGTGGTCTGTGTTTTGGACTTCTGCTTTGGAATAACCCCAATATGAAGGCTGTAACAAGAATGTGACAGAGTTTTGCAATGGTTTAAAAAAATATACTTGGTCAGCTGTATAGGAATTAGCAGATGAGAGCAAATCCTAAACCAGGCTTTCTTTTGCACTTGGTCTTCAGCAGCTGACGAGGTTCTTCTCCTTCCACCTTCTCTTTCTGCTTCATTTATGCATTAAATTTATGCCTAAAGAAGCATATATATACAGTGTAGCTAACTTCCTGATTCTCTCTTCAGCAGAGATGAATGGAGCTGCTCCATGCCACCTTGCTCACTGTGTTTCTCATCTTCGTGCCAGTGATGTACTCAGTGAAAATGAAGGCGGTAGCTGTGCCCAAGAGCCTAATCTAAAAGATAGAGCTAATATTTCTGGGTTGTCTCATTTGCTCTCTCTTCTGTTTGTATACTTGGGATCAGAGGAGTTTTTTCTAGCTTGTGTTTAACCTGAGTTACGCTGCTTTCCTTTCAGATCTGCAGCAGGACTGATGCTTGGCTTATGATTTTCACAGCCTGGTGAGATATTACTTGTCCCTAAAGACTTTGCCTTGATGTATACCCTGGAACCATTACACAGCACCTTTACCAAGCACCGCATGCCTCCCTGTCCTGAACCATTTTCATCTTCTCTACTGCGAGCACTAACGCTGTGCTTGCAAGTACCATGGCATTGGGTCTGCCCATCTTTTACCAACTGGCTGTGTTCTTCTTTCTTGTATGTTGTCCTTCCAGCTGGTGAGGTAAGAGGTGGGAACGTGAAGCCTCACCCTCACTAAGTCATTAGTCTGAGCCCTGGTACTGACTCTGCTTAGCATCAAGGGACTTGTTTTTCTTCTGTCTGAGACTGTACTTACCTTCATAAATCACAAGAAGATCATAATCCTGACTTACTTGACACTGAACTTTTGCTTGGTTTCTTAACGCAGCTGGACACACTAAATGCTTAAAAGTGGTTGGGAAGGATATTAGTTCCAAAATACACATTTTCCAAGGCTGGAGGTACAGTTCTCTAAAACACTGGTTTCAGTCTGAGATCTTGTGCTTGGGAATGTAGAAATCCTTTCTGCTTTTCCAAAATATTAAACTGCGGATTGCATTGACTCTTAGCAAAGATGTGGATAGACGTGGGCTGTTAAAGTCTGCTGACCTTGAAGAAGTGTTTCTTGCTCTCTTGTTCTACTATTATTTTTATTTTTAACTCTCTGACCATAACAAGGTGAGGAAATGTATACTCACCCTCTTGCCCAGGAGGAGGTGGACAACTCTTTTCTTCAAATGCCTGCATGTAAGAGGTAAAAAAAATAAATAAATAAAAAAAGCAGTAATATACCTTTTAAAAGAGAAGGAGGGTTGCTTACACCATTTCCAAATACTCCAACCTGCAGATGCGCAGAGGGAGGCATCGACTGTAAAGACTGGGCTCCTGTCCTGTTAAAAAGGGAAGGGGAGAGAGCGAGTCCTTTGCTCCCTGCTGCACGGGCTGAAATGGATTTCGGGACTTTTTGCAAATTCTGGCTTTAACTGTGTTTGGAGGAGACCTGGAGAGAAACCGCTAAAGCCTTTTCTGTTCATAGCTGAATATCTGGGGGACAGCATTTGATTTTTCCTTGTCAGGACTTGTTTATTACTTGTTTTCTCTCTTTGAGGAAGTTGAGTTTTACTAATGTTGTAAACGATGCAGAAGACACCCAGAAGAGTGTAGATGGATCCTCTGCCTTTGTTATAAATCTAAGCATATAGACTAAATAAATAACTTCTTTCTGGCCTTAAAATTCTTACAGTGCACCAGACAACAAAAATCTGCGTCTTGGAGTAGCTCCTAGAATTCTTTAATGCTGAAGTATCTCCTCTGCTTGCGAACCTGGGGCTCTTCCTCCTTTAGATAAGCAGTTTCTTTTTAAACTGACTTTTCTTCTGACTGTCCTTTTGGGCAAGAGTTGGCACAATTCAGTCAGTATCGACAGGGACACTAGGAGGAGTGCATGGCAGGGAAATAAGAAGTTCTGAAGGTAAGATTAAACAAGTACTCTCTGTTAAGAGCAAGGGAGGAAAAAAAAAAAAAATCTGTCCTCAGAGTATTGGCTTCTCTGGCTCTTGGCAGTTTGAATGTACACCAAAAAAAAAAAAAAAATTAGAGCACTTCAGAACCTTTCTAAGTTGTTTTCTTCTCTTTCAGGAAAACAATTTAGCTATATTGCTTTGAGCAGCAGCTGAATTAGACATTAAGAAATAGGATATTTTGCTTGAATTTATTTTTTCTAGGTAAGCACTAGTCTCCCAAGAAGAGTACATCCTGGGTCTGTGCATATCTTACTGCGAGCAATGCACGTTCCCTATCTTGTAACTTGTGTCGTGTGGAGCGTTGAGTACTTCTTGGCAGGTTGGCTCTTAAAATCTATTTTGTGTTAACCTTTTACAGAGGATATTGGCAGAAGTCTGCGTCCCGGCTCTGAAATAGCAGGACAGGATGCAAGACAAACTTGGGGTTTCTTGTGGAACACTGTTGGAAGTGGAAAGGGGAGCCAGGGAGACGGGTAGCGCAGCATGCTGCAGGTGAAAGGTTTAGCTACCTTGTGTGTGGCAGAAAGCAGCTACAGCAGGGGATATTTTAAGCCAGTATTTAGAGAAGTGAGATAACATAGGTGCCCATTTGTGAGCTCTATTTCATTTATTTCTTGTCTGAGGCTGGTGAGCAAGACCAGACTTAGGAGACATTCAGACTTTTTCCTCCCCCCAAACTCCAAGGGCAGAGGAGGGAACAAGGAACTGACTACAGCCACTAAAGAGAGACCAAAGTCAGGAAGGGAGCTCAATTAATATTTTCTTCCAGTCTTACTGATTGACCTAGCCAAAAAAAGAAAAAAAGCATAAAATAACAACAGCTGTTGGGGGGGGGGAGGGGGGGGGAATCTAAATTGTGTGCCTGTACCAACAGATGTTTCCATAAGCCATTGACTTTATAGGTTGTCCCAGCTGAAATATAGCATGGGGGTGAAAAGGGTCAAAAGGGTTAAATATATCTAGGAGAGATTTCTCTACTTAGGAGAATTTTATAAGCTGTCAGTGAAGCAGTAAACAAAGTTGTACCAGAATATATAGTGGCTTTTAGTTTAGATTGTGTCTTTTTGCTTGTTACTGGCCGCTTGGTTTAACAAAGAAAATATTTTTCTTTCAATAGCTTTCAGATCTTTTGCTGGGTATTTTTTCTTATGTGTCTGCATTAAATAAGCCCATTTAACAAAACCTGATCCTCTTATAAACATGGAATAATGACAGTATGCCACATATGGGTTTCATTAATTTTTTGCATGTTTTGAAGTTGCCTTTTTTCTCCGAAAGGCTAACTTCAGAAAGAGCAGAGATCATTGCTACATAATAGCCAAAATGACTAGTTGAGTAGTCAGCAATTCTAACCTGGGATAGAAGAGATTTCTAGTTAAATAGTTTAACCAAGGCATAACAAAAAGGCTATACGTTTTTTTTTTTCTGTAGAGAACGATGCTGCGTAGTCTGCACTCCTCCCAGCTGCTGTTACTGGTTTGCTTTGATTGAACTGGCATCAGTTCTGCTGATCCTTTGCAAGCTTTCTTGCTTCTGAGTCTTGTAAATGTTTTGGATTTTAGCCTCGAGAAGGAGCTCCAGAACATTTCCCCCTTTGTTCTGAGGAAAACAAAACCAGCCCTTTCCTTGTAGTCAGAAGCAAGAAATTTCAGATGTTCCGTTTTCCTTACCTGCAACATGGCAACCTTCGCAGGTCCTGGGATAGCCCAAATAGGTAGCGTAACTCAGGGAAATTGCAAGGTTTCCAGATACAATAAATGCTGATTTTTGACATTTTTGCCCCAGTTATCATTGTCTATTAGCTTAAGGTTGTTTATTTATTGATTAAAGCTGTTAAATGTATGGGAGTGCAGCAGCTGTGGCTGGTGGGGAATGAGAGAGGGAGCCCAAAGCTGCTGTAACTAAAGTTCTCCTAAAACACTTATATTTACCCAAAATTCCCAGTGTTTGCACATCCATTCCCTACCTTGAACTGAGTGGAGAGGATTAGGAGCAGGGTTTGGATTCATTATTCCGGTTAGGAATTATCTCTGCGACAACATATCTTACTGTAAAAGGTTCTTTGAAAAGCTGGTAGAGGAGTTGTAGCATATGTTAGCTTATAACCTTTAGACATAAATACTGTTTTTCTGGAGCACTGTCAACAGTTGAGAAAACTCCTCGCTAATGACATTGCTTCCACGTATCTGTCTGTTAATTATACATATTGTTTATGTCCTGAAATTCCTGTAGGAATATTTTCTAAAATTGGTCTGAAGAGGAGAACATATTCAGCGTGTCTTGGTGTAGCAGCCCTTAACGGGGGCTTTGTAGACTTAATGAGTCCTTACCCTTGCATATATGTCTTTAGACCAGAGGAATAAAAGTGGGGTAAAAATTGGCTAAACCAGGTTTCTTCCACAGGGTCAACATTCTTTCCTGGGCTCTTGAGCCGTAAAGACGTTTGTTTAATATTCTTTATAGAGGACTACCAGGGAAACAGATAAAACAGGGAGCAAATGAGTACTCGTGGTCCTACAGCAGACCTCCCAGGCAGTAGCTGGAATCCAAATGCCTTCTCTCAAAGTTTGCATTGGATTTTATTTCAAGTTTCCAAATGCACGCAGGGAGGGCATGAAAATATTGGTTGGATGCAAGTGTAGGTAGGAGGGGGAGCTGGAGTGTCTGTTACTGCTGGGGAGAGGGGGGCTTGGCTGTGCTCAGAGCATCTCAGTTACAAGTCGGGTTTGAGATGCTGCTCCCCACAAAGCAAACAGAAAATTTGGAAGGGCAAAACAAATGCCACAGTGTCTTCAATCCCTGCCTTCATTAGCAACCAAGCAAAAAATTGACCTGGAAATATGATGGGTGCCTTTGTACGGTGTTCTGCTTTTCCACCACTTCCCCTCCCAGGTTTTCAAGCTACAAGATGAAAGAAGAGATAACTTTTTCACTTTTGATAGAGTGCCCGGCCAGGACAATACACTGGGTCGCGTGGGCTTCCAAAGGGCCGAGTCCTTGGGACTTCAACTAAAAGGAGAAAGAAAAAAAATTTTAAAAGGGAGGGAAGCTGAATCATTTTCTGGCATGAGATATTCATTTGAATGAGCCTTCTCTGTTCTTCAGTTAGATTACAGTGCCTTAATCTGGAGACGTGAAAGAATGGTAAAAGCTGAATAATTTCCTTGGTTCAAGATGTGTCATTCTTAGATCGTCTATTAATTTTACTCCCTGATAACATACATCACCTCTGTTGGGCTTTATCCGCCCATTCATCTATGTAATGTGCTGTCCTGTCTCCGTTTTTAGCTAAATACATGAGTTCTTTAGATAGAAGCATCGACCAGGCATATCATGGCACTGATCTCATGTTATGGTGAGGCAGCCCCGAGTGGCTCGGGTGATTGCCTGCAGCAGTGGGTACCCTGCTGTTACAGCAGAATACGATGTGATGTCTCCTGCACTCTGCAAACACGAGGTGGTCTGTTTTCCTGCACAAAAAACTCATCCTAATTTTTAACCTCATACCTTAAACTGTAAGGCTTTACTCTTTCTGGAATTTGTTATGATGGGATAATAGAACGTACATTTTTATTTCTATTAATCAATACATTCGAATATCCTATATCTATCCCAGTGATGTCAGAATATGGTTTTTTAAATTTTGCATGGTATAAAATACAAGTTTTGCATTTGTGGCCTTTATAAAGAATTAAACATCCCCTATTTCTTGCATCTGAGACAAATGCAGTGATCTACTAAACTCCTCTGTAGGACGAGTTAGATGCTGCTTGTTGGGGTATCGTGGATTGAGCAGGCCTTCAAATATTTGGTGGATAGCCTGTGCAAAACAATTGCAAACGGCTTGTAGAATGTTTACGGTGGTTTGAAAACTCCTATAATTACAATTCAATATTCTAAGTACTTTTGTTTATATCATTATCTTTCCAGATCCCAGAAATTATAATCCTGCCTTTAGGCTGGAATCGCCATAATTAACAAAGGTTATTGCTCATTGTGTGTGTGTAAAATGGGCACGTTCATTAACATCAACTGAAAAACATGAATCTAAGATCAAGTAACCAGCTTTAGTGCTGGATGGGGTCAAAGGGAACATCACTTCTGACAACCCCCTTCAGCAGCAGCTTGAGGCTGGGCTGAGCCAGCTGTGAAACCAAAGCAATGTCTCCTGTCCAGAAGTCTTGGTTGAAAATTGTGTTATTCTTTATGAAAGACCCCGTTGCTTTTGTGTTTAACCCAATCTGTAGATCATCAGACCCCGTGCCCTGGCAGGAAGTGCCTGAGTGCGGGAGCAGTGTCTCAGAGGACACAGGGGATGTGCAGCACAGGTTGTGTCTGGGAGATTAATCTGCAGTCCATAGCTCAGGCGCTTCATAACAGCCTGTTTTGAGGACTGTTCCAACTTTACGCAGTCATGTTTTCCCCTCCCTGTTTTCAGGATGCTGGAATTCATAAGGTGAAACAACATGTCCAGTGTTTGACAGCAAGAAGTATTTCTCTCAACCCCCATAACATGCTGAATAAATATCTGTGGCGTGGTCCAAGATCCCACAGTACTTCAGCCAGCCAGACATCTCGATCTGCGGTTGTTTTTGGTAAAGGCAGAACTAGATGTTGCAAACTGATGTAAAGTCAGCTGAGGGGTTGCTGATGTCTTGTGTGGGATGTGTTTCTCCTCCTGTAGCTGTTTGGTAGCAGTAAGATGGGCAGTTAACTTCCTCTGGAAGAATGTTCAGGCATGCTCCCTGTCAGACCAAAGCTCCAGCATTTTTTCCAAAGGTTATTTGGACAATAGAAATTCCTGAGAAATATACACTAAGTTTCTGAGAAATACTAAAAAAGAGAAGGTCAGGAAATGGCTGAAGGTCTCTCAAGGTGCTTTTGTGTTTTCTCAAAACACACGCTTCATGTATCTGCGTGTCTGACAGCTTTCCAAGCCTTTCCTGTTCCTCCTTCAGGATTCTTTTTTAGGTGGTTATGTCTTCAAGCTCAAACATAGGCTGCTGCTGTAAGATGGTTTATTTGGATATAAAATTCAGCTTGGTTCTGTTGTCCCAAAGCATGGTACTGCTCTGTGAGGAATTGTCTCTCTCCAGACCTTTGCATGAACATCTGAATAATTTAAATGTGGAACTTTTAGGGAAGCTGGGGCTGCCGAGGCTGGAGAATAAATCTTGTCTTGGTGCTTTGGATGATTTCCCCCAAGGATTAAGTTCAGCTGGTGAACATTGAGATGTTTTGGAACCAGGATTGTGAAGGTTTGTTGCCTGCATTGTTGATCTCCTCCCTTAAGCAGTGCCACACGTACTACAGGTGGGATCCCTTGTGACATCTCATCACGGGGGACTGTCCGTGTCCCTCTCAGTGACTCTTTTCCATGCCCTACCTCGTAGGGCAGTCCATACTCACAAGCCTTTTGGGGGGCCATCCCATGAAGAGGGCACTGCTTGGTGGGATGCTGGCGGGTGATGCGGTGGCCAGAGGGATGTGACCCTGGACCAAAGTGCCACCACACAGACGTAGACAGACAGGCACGGTGGGAGCAGGTCAGTCACAAAACTCTTCTTAGTCTTGCAGTGCTCCAGCAAAAATGAGAAATGCATTATCTACTATCTAGGGCTCTTTACCAAGGTCCGGGGGGTGTGTGCTTGCTAGTGTTCAGCAACTGCCTGGTCTTTCTCAGAATCCACATTGGAGCATCCGTCTTGGACTTCTCTTGCACAGGTGCTGACCTGCCTCCCAGCAGACGCGATGGATGTGCACTCCCTTCCAGATGGCATGTGCTGCTCTTACAGGCTTTGCAGTATTAGAGCGCAGATTTTTCTTTGCCTTATTTAGTTCTAGGAAAAAAAAAAGGGGGTTGTTTTGTCTATCCTCACAAGTGCCAGAAACCTAAAATTTTTACAAGCCTTTTCCAAAAGGCTGATTTCTTTTAAGAAAAGAACAACTGAAATTGTAATTCTTCTCTCTTACTGTCTGACGAATTTATTGTCTCCTGTGTTTAGTGCCCAAAAGTGGGTTTGACTTGCTTAAAACAGGGAGAATTTTTTTCCTTTCATCTACTGCTCCATTAGTTCCTATCGGAGCCGCAGCTAAAAAAGTTAATACGCTTGAGTATTTCTGCAGATTGCATCATTTTCAATGTTTCATAACGATATGGCAAAAGTAATTTGAAACAGATAACAATAGTGCAGTCTGTTTCAGAATAACCATGATTTCCTTGTCATTAAGACGTCTCTTAGCGGGTAGAGGAGGAGGAGTTTTATCTGGCTGAGTTACAGATCATATGGTGCGATCGAGTGCCTTTTTTTTTTTTTTACCCCCCACTCAACCCCCCCTTTTCCTTCCCTTGAAATCCGCAGTGCTGGACTTTGGTTTGGATATGAGACGATTGGATAGTTTCAAACTCCTGTCTGCACAAAGTGGCTCAGCGCTTCCAGATGGTTTCAATAAGGAGCCCAGAACTGTCGCATCAGCAGCTGGTGGCCCAGGCTGCTACTCGTGTCTCTGCTCCATTTTGAGCAACTCGCTGAAAAAAAGACTTATTTTCTTTGTTGGAGCAGGGTATTTTTTAAAAATTTAATCTCTATCCTCTGACTGTCTGGTGCATTGTGTTTCTGAGCATAAATACCACATACTGTGTAAACATGCATGTGGCCTTCAAGGGACTGCCTTAAATAAATGGACAAAGGAGACTGGAAACCTTTGTTCTGCTTCGTCCGGGCTGAGCGTCTTCTGCGTCTGCTCGGCATGGCTGTGTGTATATAAGGCTGTGTGCAAGGCAAGATTTCTAGCCTGAAACAGTGCAGCAAAAGCCCCACCTAATGTGGGAAGAGAGTGATGGTCTCCCAAGGGGGAGTGTGTCTGGCACATTATCTTCTATTTGTTTATATTACGCTTCTCCCTGCTCTTCAACAGTAAAGTCTGTAAACGAAGATGAGATGGACTTTGGGTGTCTGTAGTCGTCACTGGCCTCTTGATCTTGGCTGTGAGTCAGGAACTTAACCACAGAAAAACTCTTGGAACAAATTTGGGATTTAGAAGCTTAAATTTGGAAAGAAAAAGAGAAGGGAGAGAAGGGGCTAGCTTTTGTTGGTTTGTGTTGATTCTTTCCCTCTGTGGCTGAAGGTGTGAAGGAGTCCGAAGGGACTCCTTTGGCAACCTTTACTGGATCAAGACACACGATCACGGAGGAAGGTAGGTCATCACGGTAGGTACAGCATGGATGTGTACTGAGTCCTGGGACGCATCCTGTGCCCAGAGTCACCCTGCCTGGTGCTGGCCTGGCAGCTTTCCTGGCCCGTTCTCACCACCTGCCTGCATCTTCCATCTGAACTTTCTGTTCCCTTCAGCTCTGTGAAGACACATCTTGGGTTACTTGTGGCTTTTGGCCATACCAAGCTGCTTGTGCATAGCTCAGAAAAATTGGCCTCCCCTTTTTAGCCTCTTGCTATGAAGGTTGCACATCTTCCAGTGTGTCTCCCACCTCCTTTGGCTAGAGGTGTTTCTCATTCCTCCTTACCTGGAGGAAGGGTAAGATAACATGAGCCACAAAAGACTGTGTGTCAGTGCAGCTGTCAGTCAGACCTATCTCACATCTCCATAGAAGATGTGCTGTTGCAGTTAATGGTGCTCACATAGCAGACTCCCCTGTGAGGTGGACATTGCTTGAGCCCTGCAGCTGAGTGTTTCCTGGTTGCCAGAGGGGCTACAAGGTTCAAAGGTGAAGTGCTTTAAATAGAGTGCCTGGACAGAGCTGTGCAGTTTGTTTTGGGGTTAAATCTCACTCAGCCTTATATATCAGCAGCTGTGGCTAAATTGATTTGAAATAAAAAATAAAATGCTGCATCAATTAAAAAATTACGAGTTCTCCCTAATGAAACATTAGGGCATCATTAAAGCACGATGGCTGCTGCAAATTCCTTTACCTGAAGTAAATTCACACGCTTTGTTTATAGGTTCCTGTCTTGTAAATTTAGATTTGAGGAAATCCCTGCCTTTTATGGTAGTGTTTGAAGGGCTGGAATGCTGTCACAGCCATTTCTGATTCCTCATCTCAATGGGCACATGATTGCTGGGATTCATTACTTGTGGAGAAAACTGGTGGCTCCAGAAAGTCCCCAAAGTACTACCACATTTTGTGTGTGTCCTAATACTGAAAGCAGAAGCTCCGCTCGTTGAGAACAGAATCATTGGCTGAGATCTTGAGCCAAGGACTGTAGCTGTAAGAGAGCCTCATAGAGGAGATCCTCCTCGGTTCAGCTGGTAGTGTGGTGGAGATGAAGCTTTGGGTTGTGAGGGAGAGACTGGAGCGTAATGAAAGCAGGGGGGATACGTCATATTGCCTAGGTAAGAGCATACCTGTGTCACGTACTGGGAGGAGCTCATCTGCTGCGAGTCCCCAGCCCACTTCAGCGCATGAGGACGTGCTTGTGGTGTGATTCCCAAAGGAGGACCTTCGAGTGGTTGCTGGGCCCTGTTCCACCAAGCTGTGCTGTACTGCTGGGAAAGGGTGCCCTTCTTAGCTTGCTTCCTGAATCTGCTAAACTAGAGGGTAATTATGCTTTTGTGTAATCTGACTGTACAGATTGGGGGTGTCATATTCAGGAGAGCCCAAAAATAGTACTTTGAGTTTCTGTAAATTCCCATTCTTTGGTGTTTTAGCAAGTAGGCATGGAGAGGAGTCAGTGCCTGTGTTACCCACAAGCGTGCTGCTGGTGCAGTCTTTGGGTGACGCTGGAAAGACAGGAGGTGGAGTGCCTGCTTTCAGCAGATGGGTTTAGACCTACTTTGGAAGACTCCTCTTGCATGCAAATGCCAAAAACTCAGTTTGTTTTGGCAGGCTGCAGGGTTTGCGTCACCTTTGCCAGAACTGGAGTTGGTGCTTACAAAAGCACCTCACGCAACTAAGGGCACCAGAGCCCACCCTATGGGGCTGGATGAAAAGACCTACAAATCCTTAACTAAGCTTCATGAGTGGAGTGAATCCCAGCAGCAGGAGGTGGGCCAGTGCACCCGGTGCTGCAGAGGATGGCTTTTGGAGATCTGCAATTAAACATTCGGTTTGATAAGCGCCGTTTCCGATGTCTGTGTTTCCTGCTTTGCAACACGGGATTAACAATTCCTGCATTTCCAGCTTTTCTACTCAGAAAAGCAGCAAGTTCTGCTTTTTACAAACTCCCAACCACAGAAAACTCCTCTTCCCCTTTTCTCCTCGGGTTTTTTTTCCCCTTTTCTTTTTTTTCTTTTTTTTTTTTTTAAACCGCCCCCATTCCCTTTTGAATCAGTGAATGAGAGAATGTCTAAAGCCAGGGAAGTATGGAAAGATTTCATCCCTGGAGAGGTCAGGGTGGGGTGGAAAGCAGAGGGGGCTGCAAGGGGGCAGTTTGAAAACAGGAAACCATGTGGCAGTGTGCATGCAGGGCCCAGCTGATGTGAATGAGCTATTGAGAGGGGAGAGACTCTGGCCCAGCATTAGAAAGATGAAAAAAATTTAGAGGGGTGGGGTTGGGGTTTGGTGGGTTTTTTTTTTTTTTTTTTTGAGCAAAAAAGGCTCTGCCTTTCAGGCTGGAATTAAAAGTGGGAAATTGTATTTTCTAGACAGCAAGTTGCTGAAATCTAAACAAAACTAATGTCTGATGAGTTCACACACACCCCCCCCCATGTGTACTGATTAAATCAGAAGTTTCCATTCCTGTTTTGGGGAAGTATGTTAAGCCTGAAATGGTCTTCATTCACCTGGCCTGGGGGAGAGGGAAGTGTCTCTTTACTTCTCTGAAAATCTGTCCCTTTGCTTCTCAGTCTCTTTTTGGACTGAGCTAATACACCCAAGTGCCTGCAGCCGGAGGTGGAAGAGGCTGAAGAAAAAAAGCTGCTGCTTTTTCTCCCCCACCCCCTCCACCCCCCCCTTCCTCTATTTTTTTTTCTCTCTCTCTGAATAGATGAATCATGCTCCCACAACTGCAAAGAAATTTTGAAAGCTGGGAGAACACTGGTGCAGAACTAAAAAAGCAAGTAGTGACGTCCCAAATCAGCCCAAATCAGGAGGGAGTGGCTTTGATTATTTTCTTTCCTTTTGCCCTGTGCTGTCATTAGAAATTTAAACTTAGCGCAAAACCAAGCCCTCCTGTCTGGTGAACAGTGGACTGACTCGCAAGGAGGAAAGTACCTTTTTTATTGTTTCTTTAAGTGCACGAGGGTGTGAAAGAAAAACCACGCTGGTGACAGTATTTATATTGGATACGGCGATCGGCGCTTTTTTTATTTTTTTTGCCTTTTTTTTCCCCCTGAACTAGACCCGCTGTGGCTGAGCCTACCTTCTGCCTTCCCTCACGGAGTGTCGGGGTTCCTGCTGCACACATCTGGCTTTTGTTCTCTTTTCGGACAGGATTTTCGTTCTGGTGCTTTTTGGATATCAAAGTTGTCTGGAAAACATTTTTTTTGTATTATTACTACTACTATAACAGGAAGGCTGATACCATTCTTAGTAATTGCAAAAAAAAAAAATCCTTCATGTATAAAGCTCTCTTCAAATACCTTTTATTTGCTATAAGTTCCTGCGTTGCCGGTATAAGCAAATCTGTTCCAAGAAGACTTTATCAGCCGGTCACAGCTCTGGGATTTTCTTTCTCCTCTTAAGAGGCTCGGGCGGGCTGGTGTGCTGAGACACGGGGACTCCTCTGAGAGATCTGGAGTGTGCTTGGCTGTCGTCAGTCCAGAGTTCATGGTGGGCTCTGCTCCTCCACTCCCGGCTTTTTGGACAAAATGTACGAACGCCACAAGAGGCGATACAGCCTGTGTGACATTTCCAAGGTGGACAGGACTGTAGATGTTGTGTTGTTAAAGGTATGATGTTTGTGTACATTACTTTACGGGTTCCTTTCCCCATCTCTAACAGGTCTGTCTGTTCCTCGCTGTACCTGTCCCCCAAGCTGGACGGTGCAGAGAGGGGGAACAGGTGGAAGAGCTCTTGCCCTTCAGCATGAAGATGGCTTTGAGTGCCATCAAACCATTTCAGGCCAAATATTATTATCCCTGCAACCAGATAATCTCCTGTGGCATGCAGTCAGAGAGCTTTCAGAGAGCTCTCTCTGGCCATCTTCCCTGCCCTCTGCCGTTAAACGGTCGCCTCCTGCTTTGAAACCACTGCCGCTTGCAGGTGGGTTTTCCACGTGAAGTGCTATTTGGCAAACGGTTTTCCTTTCCAGAGGTCACTTTTGGGGTTGAAATGCACATGCCCAGGCACATAAAATGCACAGAAAAGTGTATTCTGCAAAAAAAAGCAGAGTGGATTCTCCTTTGCCTCTGTTTTTTGTTTGTGTTTGAAGGGTGGTGGTGTTGGTTTTACTGTTGGGGTGTGAGTTTTGTCTGAAGGTGGGTTGGCGCAAGAGTCAGGAGTGGCTCTTGGCTAATTGTCCCAGTGTGTTCCTCCTCTAATCTAAAATTAGCAAGTGCTCCACCAAATGGCACAATGGATGTCTGGGAATGTCCTGTCTCTCTAACAGCTTTTTGGAGCTTCAGCAGTTTCCTGGCAAAGTGGATGGAAATAGGAAAGCAGCCAGAGAGACTGAAAAACACAGCCCAACTTAGAGATCTGAACTCCTGGAAGAATGTTTCCTTTCCATTTCCCTTTTTCTCTCTTCTCTTTTCTTTTCTTTTCTTAGCTAAGGCAGGGGGTTCTGCATGATAGATAATACAACTTATTTTTTTATGATTTTTGCTTTGTGCTCTTGTTTCAGAGTCAAGATAAGAATGTGTTAAAAAAGGAAAAAATTCCAGTGGTTCTTGTTCTATTTTATCTGCACTAAAATAGTCCTAGCACTTATTAAATTGCTTTGTTTAGGAATGAAAGTATTTTCCTTTAATTCAGCATATCCTTTGCTTTTGGTGACATGAGTAACCGTAACTTGTTTTTTTCTACCAATTCAATTTTGTTGAGTATTTTTGAACTCTCGTGTCAACGATGCTGGTTGAGGATTGAATCCCATGGTATTCAATCTCTAGACACCCTATGAGTCATTAAAAATGTAGACATACTGTGCACACACTACTTGTGTGAAATGACTGCTTAATAATTCTTGGAAGAAGACCTGGCACCCCTGACAACCTCAGCTGCTCGTATAAAAAATGCAGTCTTTTTCTTTATGAAGAGTATCTGAATGTCTTAGTTGAGATGCAATTCACTATAATTATCTGACTTCAGTATTCCTGATGTCATTGGTTCCTTAAATTAGGTTTTGTTCAGCAAAGCTTAGATTTTATAACAAAATGTGGCTCTTGTTAGTTCCCACTAGTATTTTCCTAATTGAGTTTCAGAACTGTGGGTTATACTGTCTGTTCCTGCAAGTGAGTCAGTGTCCGTGTATGTGTGCGTGTGTGCACGCATTGCTGCTCCCAACACAGGCTGCAGATGTTTAAAATAGGAGGGTGCGGGTGACAGATGTAGTTACAATCAACTGTAGCTTGATTTTTTTCTTCATGTTTTAGCTGGTTTTTAGAACATAACCGGTAGATGAAATTAATTTTTGATGATCTAGGGATCCAAGCCAGCACTCGAGTGCGTCAGTGGCAGATCATCTTTTGACGTTAATGGGAGTTGGATCAGACTCTTAAAGAGGGAGCTGGGTGATGTGTGTGTTTTGGGGTGGTTTTTTTTGTTTGTTTGGTTTGGGTTTTTTTTTTTTTCTCTTGTTGTTGGGTTTGGTTTTAATTAAAATACTTAAATAAAACTATACCTTATCTAGATCATCATATTCTGGCAAATTAAAAGGACAGCGTTTCTTAAGTGTCCAGTGTTGGAAAGCAAGTAAATATCCTTACAACAAAAGCAAACCCAGATAGGATTCATTCAGAGTGTTTGATCTGAATGAAATTCTAACAAGATTAACTGCAGAGAACCAAACCACTTTCAGGTTGGCCTGCAGATTGACTCGAACAAGTGAGCTTTCAGTGGTAGATGAATATGTTCTTTGCTTCATTTTAAGGCAGGGAACTTGGTAATCATGACATAGGAAAGAAAAACAGCTAGTGGAGAAGGACAACCGGAACAAGTTGTTAACAAAGATGATCTTGTGTCATTTTGGTTACTAAATGTTTATAGATGGGATTATATTTGCTTCGATTGCAACCATTCTTAGATAGTCGCAGAAGTGTTTTGGTTCCTACCACCTATTTTGCAACGCACAAGTTTTCTGAAGTGTCAGTGCGGTGGGGCTCAAATTTTCCGTGTTTAGATTTTGCCTGAAACAGTTACTTGTGATGTTACAAGCTAAAAAAACCCAACAATATCAGCAATCATCAGGGGGTGATGCACACAGTTATTTTTAGCTTTAACATTATTTCTTCCTCCTCCCCACATAACAAAAAGCAAGAGGCAATGGGTAAATCAGTGTCAGAGGTAGGACGACTTCTTTGCTGTCGCCCTCTTTGCTGCTGCAGCAATGCGAACATGATGAACTTGGTTACTGATCATAGTGGTTTGCCACTTTACAGGGAAGCCCGGATGATGCAGAAATGGCATAAAAAAAAGTTGTTATTTTCTTTCCCGCTGGGATTGTATTGTAGCAGATGAGGGAGATGTGGGGCACGTGGGATATCTGCTTGTTTGAACAACTCGCGGAGCTTTGAGCAGCTACGTGCAGGGTAAAGCAGTCTGCACTGTGTTATTCCAAGACCCAAAATGGGAAGTCTCAGTGTGCCCATGTGTGAGTTGGCAGCCCTATCTCATTTTTATGTTGTGCCTGCTACCACGAATATAACTATTTAGGGACAGAATACAGAAACCACGCTGGCTGGCACCTTGCAAATACATGTGAAGTTAGACAAGCGTTCAAGTCTGGATGAACAGGCTGTGCTTTGCAGAGTTAGAAAATAAGAAATGGGCTCGTTTTGAGAATGGGAGACCGAGCAGTCGTAACTGGAAATGTTTGAGAATTGCTCACTGCTTGTATCTGCATTTCACCTTTGTACGTGCATGCTCAAACTGTTAAGTGTAGGCAGAAGGTGTGTTTTCATAACAGGGGAAACAAGATTTGATTTAACTGCTTTTCAGATGAACTGATCTTATTCAGCTTCCAGTTAAAGATCAGAACATTATTCATGAAATTAAACCTAGACAGCCTAATGTTATAGAAATAATTAAGACGCTTTGAAATTAAAGGGGCAGCGCTGTCAATTAGTTATTCTGCTCCGTGGCACAAGGCTGCTCTGGTAGTTGGAGAAGATCTGGAACAAACCTTGCCCACCTAAGGCAAAGTGCAATTTGTATCATCCTAAGCTAAAAGTAGTATGTGGAGAAGGTCCTCAAATTATCCGAAACTAAAGTTTCCTCCATAATATGTTGTCATACTTACAAAGCTTTTTCTTTTCTATGTTTTTGGTTCCCTGACACATAACCATGTATGTTCCTTCTTCTGAGTGAAGTACAGTCCTCGGACAATGAGTACATGTGGTCTCATCGAACTTTGTGCCTCTAAAATGACTCTGAACTCAAATCCTGCCTCTGCCTGTGCTGGTTTTGAGGAGACAGCAGGAGAGAAGTGTATTTATGATGATGCTGAGAACTTTTGAGTTTTTATGTTTGTGTCTTTTGTAGAATTAGAACTGGAAGGATAACTTAGATGAAACAAATGTGTTTTCACCTTAGGCACGTACATGTTTGTGGGAAATTTTCTCCCATTTTAAGCAAGAGATTTTTATTTTTTTTTTATGCAAAGCCATTGCTGTTATTTATAAAGCTTAATTAAAGTTTGTTGTTACCAAGACTCTTAATTCTGATGGTGGAGGACATCCCAGTGCCAAGGGCTGGAAAATGTTCTTGGGGCACATGTTCCTTTCCCTGGCTGGGACATTGCCAGAAGGAAAACTGCACTCTAGGAATTCAGTGTTGCTTGTACACCACAAATTACTAATTTATTTAGTCATTTAAAATGTCCTGTGGTTGTAGGAGCCTCTTCTGGTGCAGTCCTTTACTGTAGTTCTCCACAGCGCTGCTCCCATGTTGCTGTGAGCAAGGTCACTTTGGACCTCCTTGAAATAAGTCCACCTCCTTGTCCTGATACGGTGTCACCAATTCTGTGGAGGTAAAAGGCTCAATGTAGCATATTCACAGTGCTAGAAGATAAATCTCCATAGGTACCACTGCAGAAATGCAAGCTTTGTCACTTTGTCCCTTTTGGCATACGTTGGGAAACAGTCCTTCTGTTCTTCATTGGCGTGGTAAAACCTTCCCCATAAGCTAAGAAAATACACAGGGGGGATTACAAAAAAATAATAAAAAAATCCTGAATTTGAAATCAAATTGATATGTTTGCTCTTAATATTGTCTGCCAAGATGGTTGCAAAGCAGCATTCCTGCTCTTAATGTCAGTTTTGTGCATGTGGAGGTTTTTTGCATCAATGGTTGTTGAAGGAAGACAGTGGAAGTTCCTTTCCCAGGTGCCCCATCCCTCCTGCTCTTTTTTGAAAGAGATTTGAAGGGTCTTGAAAGGTGATTTTTTTGTTGTTGTTGGTTTTTTTTGTGAAGGGGGTGAAACAACTGTTGCTTTAATATCTAATTCAAGAGTTAGAGGTAACTGGATAATTCCCCGTAAATGGAATTGTGAAGTTGAAGGTTGCTCAGAATAAACATTGAATTCCAGTTATGTGTACAAATTCTTTTAAAGAAAACTATCCTACGGGAAATTTTCGGGAACAGGAAGTTCCTAGAGAATCATAGCATCATCAAGGTTGGCAAAGACCTTTAAGATCATTGAGTCCAACCATTAACCCTACTCTACCAAGTCCACCACTAAGCCTTATCCCCAGGCATCATACCTGTATAACTTTTAAACACATCCAGGGATCATGACTCGACCACCTCCCTGGGCAGCCTGTTGCAGTGTCTGAATGCTTTCAGTGAAAATTTTTTTCCTAATATCTAGTTTAAACCTCTCCTGATGCAGCTTGAGGCCTTAATTTTATTTCTTTTTTTTTAATAAGCATTGCATCATTCTTGATTATTAAACAAATTATTTCTAATTGAATTTAAAGTATTGCTTGTGTTCTGCTATTTTTGTTCTTCAAAGGATATTTCAAATCTTTCTAGTGTCAGTTATTGCTCAGTATGGTGCACAAGTACTTAATGATACACCAAGCAAGCTAGAATTTCTATACTAAATATTTTCCTATGTGCAGTGGTATCTGGTTTTAGCTGTAAGGTAGAACTTAGTCTGGAAGCTGGGGGGGGGGGGAATATGAGGGAGAAATGGAAACTTGTAAATTTAGGGCAAAGTAAAAACAATATGGAGGAAAGATGTATCTCTAGAGATTTGCTAGGAAATGAAAGTTAAAATCATCTGGTTCCTTCTGCTCTGGAAATGTTAATTTATATCGCTACCAGTGAGGTTGACAAGTGAAAACTTTTTAAAGAGCGGGAGATTTCCTGAGAGGTCAGTGTGCTTTCTTTACTGTGAAATGGAAGGTAAGAGGAGGTAAAACAAAACCCAGATGGAGAGGAGGAGGACTTTTCCATGGTGGAAAGGTAAGAGAGGTGCATGGGAGCCACCTGCCCCTGAGGCGAGTGTTTCTAGCAAGCCCTTCACTGCTCTGCCAGGAGTAGAGATTTTTGAAATGTTTTCTGAGAAGGAGGTCCCAATTCTGGGCTTGTGGGCAGACATCTCACAGGACTGTGAGTGCTGGGAGGGGTTAGAGACCTCCGCAGCTAGGACCATCATGCAGGCGGAGAGGAAGGAAGAGCCTTGGAACAGAGGCTGGGGTCGGTCACTGATCATTCCTGCATGATGGAGGACATCTCAGCCATGTTTGTCTCTGAGTGTCCAGTGCTGTCCTTTTCTTATGCAAAGAAGTCTCTGCATGAAGTCGCTTCCAGCTTCAAATGCAGTGTCTGCAGGAAGACATCTCTAAGAGTCAGGAAATACATGTATGTGTGCCCAGAAAGAGCAATCAGTCTAGTGCTTGCAACTCCAGCTGGTGTCCCAAAGTCTCTTTGAATCTTTAGTCTGCTAGTGTTTCACAGGCAAACAGAAAATCCTTCAGGATTCAGTTTTTGGTGCCGGGGGATGTGCTTCCGTGATTCATTCTGTGTCTGAGCTGCAGATAAACACAGTCAGGCTTCTGCATGGAAAAATAGCTGGTTCTCTTCTGGCATTTTTTCAAAAGCTGTCTATTGAAACTCTGTTCCCAGAGGCTGTTTCATATTCCCTTCTGCCATCTGAACACTGCTGCATCCTCTGCTCCCACCGCAAAGACTTGGGAAGCCCAGCGTTGATGGGCTGTAACCAGCGGGGGCAAGGCAGAAAGTGCTGGGGCTTCTATAGTCTTCTGTGGCCACCAGCCTGTGGCCCTTTTGTTGGGCTTCTCTTAGTAAAACAGAGACTAAGGGAAGAAGGGAGGAATAGTTTTGTTACACATAATACACCCTCAAAATCCCAAGACAACCTTATTTTTAATTTCTTCATACTGGTACTTCCCCAGCCCCTGATGTTCAGGTATTTTCCCTCCAGCCTTTACTGTACCTGCAGTCGCTAGTCATGAGTAACATGAGCAGAATTCAGTTGTTAAGGAGGGATCCCAGTACTGAGTCCTGGGTTGTGAATAGTGGGGTTTGTGTTTTGAGTGTCTGTGGACCACCCAGTTTCCTGAGAGCACGCAGTAAACCTCCCTCAAATCCTGCCTGGCCTTTTTTTGGCATAGGGAATACTTGTATATAGTAATGGTTTCCTTTGTTTGTGTTTTGATGATGATGATGGTGATTATCCCTGAATTAGGACTGCTGAAATAAATACTTAGTTCCTAATGTTTTATTTTATAGCTAATCAGGTATATCTGAAACAGCACCTTAAACCTCTCGTAACTTTTTTGTGAGAAAAAACCAGACGTTTTCAATACTTGGCAAAGTCACAGGACAGAGGAGAGAGCTGGGTAATGGGAAAAATACTCCAATCTTTTTTGAAAAAATGCCAATGTCTATAATGCATTTTCAGTGAATGACTCAATTGGTTCTATTAAAGGAAAAAATATAATGGTACTTCACTCTAATATAGTTTATTCTATTACCAGTCAGCTGATAGGCTTTGAATCTCCTCACATTTTGCTTTCTTACTGCTAATTATGGACCAGGATGTTGAATTACTGATTTTCAATGGGGGGTGTCAGTATAAATCAGGAGTAGTTCACTTAAATTTGATGGACATACATAGGCTTAAGAGTAAGGAGGATCAGGCACATTATGATGAGGAAGGAGTTAGGTCCAAGCCAGTCAAAAGAAGGCAGAATTTGATTTTATATCTGAAACGGGTGGGTGGTTCCTTCATTTGTGTAGGCTTGAGCACATTTGCATTTGTCCTCATTTCCATGTTGAGACTCAACCTCTAGATTTGCCTTTAATAAAATGTGAGATAGTGTGCTGCAAAATAGGTCTACTTTGTCTGGAGAGAAAACCGTGTTACCATGATATTTATTGACTTTAGAGCTCTTAAAACTGAAAAAGTGTGTGTTAAATCTGCAGTGAAGTTTAATTGCTACGGTTGGGTACCCATCAGCCTCACTGGAACGGGGACTGTCTTTTTTCCTTCAGAAGAAGCCAAATGGTGACCTACTGTCCATGCAACAGTTGAAATTCAACATCTTTGTCACTTTTGGGGGAAAAAAACCAACAACATTGGTTTGAGTGTTTGCTTACAAAAGCCTTTCTCTGGTTTCAGACTGCCTCTCCCTCTCCACCTCTCAATATCTGTGTAATGTTTGTAAAGGGCAGAAGATGGGTACACAGCTGTGTGTTTGTGTGTGGAGTAGAGGTGCAGGGAAGGTGTTAGGTGTACGTACATCAAGGGCTCTAATGGGGTCTTAGATGAATGTGCCTATAATGCATATGTATAGACAGAGGCAGTGAACAGTTGATAGGAAATGTACATCACAGCTAAGAAAAATAGCCTGTAAAATTGCATGGAGGTGGGGAAGGACATCCAGGTGAGATGTGCACTGAGGTCACCCTTAGACCTGACTCTGACAGAGCACAAGGTCTCCTTCCTTGGGTCCCACAGCAAAAGCTGCTGACTGGAGAAAGTCACAGCACCCTTGCTGCTGGAGGATTTTAAGGGCACATTTAGATTAAGACCTCTCAGATGATTACTGAGTCTGTCTTGGAGCAGCAGCAGAAAGGGACTAGCTGACCTGTCAAAGGCCTTTCCAACTCCATTTTGTCATCACAGAAGTATGGAGGAGGACAAAACCAAAAAGAAAAATGTGCTGTAGAAAGTAGCTGACAGGTCTGGGAGAGTGGAGCGTTGACTGCGGTGTGGCGAGCAGGAGGTAAGCGGAGGTGCTGGCAGGAGCCCCTCTGGTGAAGGGCAGGGGGATGCAGCCAGAGGGGTGAGGAGCGCCAGCCAACAACTGCAAATAACAAGTTCCATGACTTCAGTAAGAAAAGGCAGAAGGACAGGGGTCATTAATCAAAGCAGCAAGTCAGGTCAAGGGTAGGAGAGTCTTAGGGTTTCTTTATTTAAAAAAAAATAAAGAAGCAGTGCATTTCATAACACGGGAGAAAGGGGAAGACTGAGAGGAGAATTTGGCAAGGGATTCTCATTCCTGCTGCAAAAATGCAGCAGGATCAGGGAGGAGATCTTGAAGACAGGTCAGAAGCAAAAAGTAAGGAGTAAAGATTCTGTATTTGACAAAGAGAAAAAAATAAATTATTTCAGGAGAGAAAAGGAAAACCAGAGAGATGGTAGGAGAAGCAATTGGCATATGAAACCAGAGCCATCCATCTCAGTAGCTTTCTGTTAGCTACAACGTAACATGCAGGATTCTGTGTGTTGAGGCAGGTCAGGAGGGGAAACAACCTCTGGATTTCATGACCGGGGACATGGGATTGTCCACGTGAGAGTTGCTTGCATTTGACAAATAAAGGCTTTCAGCTAGGAGAAATGGCAGAGCTGCTGAAGCAGAGAGAGCAAAGGGGTTTCCAGAGTCAGCTGGCTGTGGACGAAAGCGATGGAAAGCATACATTGGATGAGCTAAGGGTTGTGGTTAGTCCAGCAGACTTCAAAGTCAAAATGCTGGACAACACAAGCCAAGTGAGAAAGAGTAAAGCACAGGCAGACGGACGAGAAGACCCAGAACAGATCAGTCATCCTAGCTGAAGGACTGGAAGTCATGGAAAGGGTGAGGGACCAGGGTGAGGTCATTAAGGGCTGATGTTGAAATAAACCATGTGATGCGTCTTTAGAGTTAAAATGGGGTTTCTAACATCATCGTGTCAGTTCATGCAAACACGAAATGCTTCCGGTTCTCTCCATGGCCTGGACACTTCCCTAGCCCTTGTTTCCACATTTTCAGAACACCTTACTATATTTACTGTAATCATCTTTACAGCAAGATGGATCATAAGGAAATGCTGTTCTGTAGATAGCAAACCAAAGTGTAAAGCAGAGTATCTTGCCTGCAGTCCTGTTACAAACAGAAGTGAGAACTGAAGCCAGGCTTCTTCAATCCTTAACTAGTAGCTTAAATGCTGGCTCATCCTCCCTCTGAACTCCTGCCTTGAGCAGAAGCCACCTTGAAGTCATACTTTCCATGGAGAAGTTTTCTGGCATATTTTAATGGTTTGTTTAGTGATGCTAAAAAAAAGTCGTAAGTTACTTTTGACATTTTTATTACTGGGACAAAAATAAGCCATAACTATATATCTGCTGGTCAACGCCGAGTGACACTGCAGAAGAGGCTAATGGGGAGGTTACTGAGAGTGGCCTTTGATTTACTCTGGTCTGTTTTTCAGATAAACCGTGAAAGCTGGTGTTCACTGGAACCATGTCCCAACTCTTCCCTGCTGGAGCGTAAGCGAACACGAGAGTCTCCAGGTGAGCAATGTGCTGGTGGTGCCTTCAGTCGAGCAGCCCTGCAGTCCTCCTCATCTTTTCTTTCCTTCCTTTTCTCCTTATATTTGACATCCTTGCCTCGATGGGGAAAATACATAAACTAAAGAAAATGTGTAATGAATCTGCCGTGAGTCATTGTTAGCACATGGTTGTAGCAGCTGAATTTCAGGAGGCTGTGTGGTCTGTCACCTTCTTAAATAATTACACATTTAAAATACTTCAGTATTTTGATTTTAACTTTTTTTTTAAATAAACTTAAAAAGTATGATTGGACACATGGTTTTTAGTAAAAAAAAAAATAATCTGTAATGTAAACTTCTGAACCATATTTAGATTCATATCAGTGGCTTGATATTCCCCCCCCGTCCCCCTCCCAAAGTTGACATGATTTTCAGGACGCAGGAAGGCTGTTTAGACCCATCATTCCCACACCCTGCCCACCAGCCACGCTGAACTCCCAGCCCTGTGTGCTGGCTGGTGCTTTCTGGCTCTTCCACTGGGACAGAAAATCATGTCTGGGCAAATTTCAAGGAAGGTTTGGTGTCCGAGATAAAAAAAAAAAAGCTTTTCCTTTCATTGAATTGTGAAGCATGGTAAAAACAAATGGAGTAATTTATCAGGGTCACGAGTAACTACTTTGCCTGGATTGTTCATGGAGAGGACGCTTCTTGCCTTGCTCTTGTTACGAGCAGGCGTTTCACCTGAATCTCCTGCAATTTTTCTGAGACTTGAAAGAAGAACAGGGATTGAAGCACTGTCAATGTGAAATTCAAATCCAGTCTTTACAGAGCATAGGCTAAGAAGGGATAATGTGGGTGACTGACCCAAGGGGTTTATTCTAGGTAGCAGTTTTAGCTCCCATCGAAGTGGAATAAGTGGGGGGTTTTGTTTGTTTGTTTCTTTTTAAATAAAAGTTCTCTCTTTAGTATAGTCATGAGCTGCAAATAGTTATTTCAAGACTGTTTTACAGGCAGACCTGTGGTATTATGATGCTGCTTCTTTCCTAATTGTGTCCTCAATCCCTTGCCTCTTGATATGATATTTTTAGGCTTCAGGCAAGATTTACTGTGCTCCATTTGGCTGCAAAATGACATGTGCTTGTTTGACTTGCCAAATCTATACTCATGTACTTATATGATTCGGTATCAGTTAGATCCTTAATAATTACCTAATGCAATTTCATACTATAGGAATACAATATTAATTATGTAATCAGGTAGCCATATATGCAGATATATATTAAAAATTATAGTAATACATGTCTGGAACACAAGCAGAAAGAGGCAGGGTTTTGAGTTAATTAATGCGCTCTCCAGTCAGATGGAAGCAGCAGGAAGATCTCGGGCTCTGCAGGTTCTGGCCTTTCTAGAAATAATGCTGTTGCTGCACATGTAATGCAGAGATGGCAAGAAAAATCTGGCAACACCTCACAGCAGTTACCTAAATACACAACTTGGTAAGAACTTACACCTTTTTCACATGCCGAATAATCCTGCTGAAATGGCTTGTAAGGACTTGAAAGGCAACTCCAGACATTGTAGCTTCTAATTTTCTGTCAGTGCTTTTGAAATGAAATGCCTGGATCAGTGCAGCAGATACATAGCTATCAGCATGGAACTGGAGGGCTCAGCCCTGTCTCGGAAGACACGAGGGTTTGGAAAATGTACGTAAGAGAGTTGCTTGGAAATTTTCTTCCTTGGGCTTTTTACTATGTAATTTTTCTGTCGCTGTGCTATGTGAGAAGTGTGTTACCATCATCATTGTATTTTCACATGCACTTTCACAGAAGAGAGCAGATAAGCACTGTTGCATTATAAATCCAGCCTGTGCAGGGAACAGGGGTGGTTGTGGATGGGAGTCACAGTCCCCATGGCACGGCAGCGCTGTCAGTGGGGCTCGCCAGGTCTCTGCTGTGGGAGATGGAGCTCAGCGTTGTGCAGTGCCTGTGCAGTTTCAAGCAAAGAAAACAAACCCGATGAGCGGAGAAAAAGAGAGGGGTAAAACTCAAACAACTGAAAAATAAAGAAGAGTTGAGGGAAAAGAGGGTTTGGGAATTAGTTTCTCAGCACAGATGAGCTGAGGTGTGAGGTGGTCCCCCCATCAATCTGCTCCTCATCATCCTTCCCCACTGCTTCATCTCCTCTGTCCCTCAGGAGCTCCTGCAAAGGAGGCTTCAGTGCCTCCTGTGATTTATCTTCAGGGTGATGTATCCATCCCTTGGCGCATCTGGATCGTCTCCGCTTATTTTCCACTGGAATGTGGCTCGAGCCCCTTTGTTTTTCAGTCTGGGCTGCGGATGTACTCTGCCGCCTGCCAGCTGGACGGCCGGCACCCTGGCCCGCGCCCTTCCAGCCTCTCCATCTTTCTTTGCTTTTCCCTTCTCCCCCCACCCAGTGATGGAAAAGCAGTTCAGATTTTCCAGGTTTACTGAAAGAACAGGACCAAGGAGCAGCCACGGGGCCTCCAATATGTGCTTTTCCAATTCTCCCCCGTGTGGAAACTCCTCTATGGGGTAATGGGATTTCTGACCGGCTTCAGCTCCCCTCTGCTCTAAATGGGGGCAGCCCTGCTCCCGTCAGTAAATTAACAGGACCTTCTCCAACAGTGGAGTCGCTCCCATCAGCTGGGCTGTGGCCAGAGTGTTTGATAGCTGCTGTCAGGTGCAGGTTAAGGATGGGGAAAGGAAAACAGTGGCTTCAAGCTACCTAAACCTGTCATCATTGCACTGATGTGTGAGCTTGATGTTGCCAAGGATGGAGTTAGTAAGGTGTAATTTAAGAATGAACCAGTATTTTATTGCCCTGGCTGCTTTCCAGAGAGCTAAGCATGTTTTGTATCTTTTAGTTAGAGCAAGTTGCAAACTAGCACCATTTAAAAAAAAAAAAAAATAAACCCAGACTAATAATTAGAAAATATTCTGAGCTGGGAGAAAAGAATGTTCAGTTATTGCCAAAATTGTCACTAATACTTTTGCCTGAAGTCTGAGCAAATGAAATGATATACAGGCACTTTTTATGCAAATACATGTCTGTTAAAGTTTTTGGAAAGGAAGGGCTTTCTCAGCAGCTGCAGCCTCTGCTACTCATCACCCCAATACGAACAGCTGGCAGCATTTTAGAAAAAACAAGAAATGCAATATGCTTATATTTAAATGTCAGGAGTTATGAAACTGAGAATTTAAAAAAGAAAAACCACTTATTTTTTTAATCTTTAGGAAGTAGAGCTTGACATGGAAGTCATGGTAGTGCTTTTTCAGTGAGAAGTATAGAAGGAAGAATGAAATGAGCATCCCAATGTGCATTAAAAGCACCTTGGCGTTTAGAGGGAATTGATTCTTTAATTGAGAAAGAAAGCAAATATTGCCAAGTTCTATTTCTCTATTTGTTGAATATGAATCTAATTTTGCAGTTGCTGCAGTCAGTGGGAAAGATCTTGGTATGCTCATTGTGGGGTACCTGATATATAGCACATTTATCAGCAGCGCAAGCTACAAGATATATGGCTGTTTAATGCAGAATTTCTGTTTGCACCATGTACTTTGATGCAGTAAAAAGGAGCTTTAAACTCTTGAATAAATTATTTGAAAATATGCAGGCACAGTTTTGGGAGGTGAACATAATTTGAAAAGCTGTTTGTTTACTGTTGCTTTTGAATCCTTGAGAATACGCGAGTTGCGTGTATGGATGCTACAGAAAGCATCAGATCCTAACTCTTTCTGCTTTGCTCCCATAGAATGTGAGAACTTCTTGGAGGATGGGCTGAGTAGCGTCTGTGCCTCGTCACAGGGTGTCCTTAAAAGAGAGTCTGGGAGCGAGTCTGACCTCTTCCCCTTGCCTGGTGATGGGATGGAAGACCTTGTCTTTGGAAAGGTATGAAAACCTCACTGGGATGGATATGTTTAAAAAACCTCCAAGGACTGATTTGATAAACCTGTACTGCAAATGCAGGTCATCTTTGTTTCCCTGGTGAGTTAGAAACCTGGAAGTGATTATCCTGGAGCAGAATAGATGGGGAGGATCCAGTCCCCTCTTCAGATGCGGCAACATGAGGGATGTATTTATTTGTAGCAGAATCGCAAAAAGCGTACAGCCCCCAGTGTTAAAAAAGAATAAAGTAGTTTTGATTGTCCAAAAGTAAATCAGGCACTAGAGGAACAGTTGAAATTGGATTTTCTTGCAAGGTTGTTAGGGATTGCACCGATGACATGGAAGCCATCTTTAACTCAAGTAACAAAGAGCTTTTCTCCAGCAAGCAATGACCTCTGCACTGACACCTTCAGAATTATATACTGTAATTCTCAGAGCGACCAATGTTTTTCTGTAGATTTAGTGTGACTCCCAGAACTGGAAGGAAACACTCACTCTAAATACTTAGGGACAATTCCAGTGAACACTTTTGTTGCCTAGGCGACGTACTTCTAATGCCTTTTTGCATGCAAGTAGAAGGAAGATGTTTTCATGTCTGCTTAAAATCAACAACAGAAGTCATTAGTAACGTTAGTCACCCCTGTGCCTTTTGTGTTGCTTATGGCTGGGAATGGGAAGGAGGAGTGGGTGAGACCCGAGATAGAGTCAGCCTCATAAGCAGTGGATGTCTCCCTTGTGCGTCAGTCTTTTGCCATCTTGCAAGAATGCAGCCTGATTTTATTCAGAGTGTGATTAGGTTTTGCTTTTTAAGAATCATTTTGCTGCTAATTTGTGTTATTCTTGTTGTAAGTAGATTGATTAAAAAGCACCCAGAAAATATGTAGTGATACAGAATCAAAGAGGATGTGAACCTTCTTTAGAGCAGCTATCATGCTAGTCTGAGCTCCATGAAATCACATGCTTAGGGTCAGCTCCAGCTTACCTGCTTGAGCAGGCGTGGTTCCTGCTCTGAAAAGCTAAACTTTTGGAGGAGGTTTCACACTTGCTTTCAGAGAAATATATTTAATGAAACAAAATTTCGTTTGCTTAAATCAGATCAGATAATGGTGAATATTTTCCAGCAGGATGGGAAACACCACAGCCCAGGCTACATGATCTCACGTGCTATAAATGAATGATAAAGTCATCCTTAATGCATGTGCTAGGGCACAGAGCTCACCAGCCTCACCCTTTCCCATCTTGCTCTCAAAGTGATGCAGAACCCTGGATTGTGAGAATATAAGGCTGTTTGGCAAAGCAAAAGACTTGTCTTCAATTGTCTTGTGCAGAGTGGCACGAATTACAACAGCCGACTGCCGTTTGAGCCTGGTTTAATGCTTGTGTGGGGATGGGTGGGAGAAGAGTGATGCAGGAACACAGTAAATTTTATACTGTACAGAATTTTAGCTTTTCAGTTTCTTACGTAAAAAGTTTCCTTCTCCAAATATGAGAGAGAATAATTAAAACTTAATAAGAATGGGTTGTGCAAGGTAGTGGGGAAAGCAGGTCTTTAATTGCGGTGGAGAGCAGGCAGAGGAAGGAAATTATTTTCTTTGTAGAAAGGGATTTTCTTAGTTTGGCAACCTTTTCATTGTTCTTATTATGCAGTGCATTGCAGACTTTGTCTACAGATGGGTTCAAAAGGTTCCCAAGTTGGATTTAGGAAGTTATTCAAAGTTAATCTTGACCTCAGCTGATTTGATTTTTGTCTCCTCTTTGCTGACTAACTTGATTCCTTGTCTCCTTTCTCACAACGTATCCGAGTATGTTTTCTACAGTTAAAGTTATTTCTGGAAGGACCAGAGACACTAGTTTAGTGTTGTGAGCTCTCATTCCTTAATTCAGTCTCTTTTGGTTTTAGACTACTCAGCCCAACTGTTAGAAATGCAAGTTCCAAAGATTCATAATAACCACTAAAACAAATGCTGGATGTAATCTTTCTTCTGGTTGTAGTTGGTAGTTAGAAGTAATAGTAAAATTCCCCAAACTGAGAAGAGAGAGGACACGTTTGTGAACAAAGAGGATCTCAAATATTTCAGTGTCAGGATGATTATTGTTATCACAGTACCTGTTCTTGTTTCCCCTTTGTATGAAGCAAGAGTTCAATTGAACTTTGGTCTATTTGAGTTGGGTTTTTATTGTATAAATCATTCCTTTGTTAACTGCTTAATACAGTAAAAGAAATTTAGGAAGGACAAGCCCTTGTCCGTCCAGGGTCTTTGGGTTGCTTCCACAGACGTCTCTTGAAATGTATAGATTTCAAGCCCTGGTTCTGTCCCAGGACCATGAAGAATTGGGGTCTGTGGGGTCACAATATCTGCAGGTACCTTAAACTGTTCCTGGTGTTCAGTCCATCTTCTCCTTACCATCTCCTTGCTGTCTACTGAGCTTGTCTCCTTTTTTTCCCATTCTTTTATCTCTCTGAAGGACACGTGCTGAGCTGTGTAACGTGAGCTGCCAGGTTCGAAGAGCTTTAGCACTAAAACCTGACTTGGTTTTGCAGACTTTAGAGGATGTTGCTGAAATCCAGAAATCGTTTCCAGTGTGAGGTCTAAGGCTTCAGCAAAATGTTTGATTTTTTTGGTTTTTTTTTTTTTGTCAGCACTTCATTCCCCTGTCCTTGTCATCCTCCTTTTCCTCCTCCGCCTCAGACAGCCATCTGGGCAGGCTTTGCAACACCCTCCTCCTTGAATGATTAATGCTGCATAAGGTCATTTCTCACAGTCATCTGTCAATGTCCTGGGGCGTAGCCCACAGGCTTTGCTCATCTTAACTTTTAACCTGCCACCAAAATTCAGTGTTAGGAGGAAGTTTTTTAATGTGGCTCTTGGTAAATGATTCAGACAAAAGGCCCTTGGGAAGTCAGGAACCCAGAGATTACTGTCACAGGAAGGGGCTGCAACTCAGTCCCTTGAATTTTGTTTCATTTCTGCCTTTGTTCTGGTTTGCTCAAGAAAACACACAAATACAGAAATATTTTGCATTTTTTTTTTTTCAGAATTATTGTTTCTCTTACAAAAAAAGTAATAAAACAACCACACTGAAAACAAACAAACAAAAAAATCCCAAACAAACCAATAAACAAAAAAATAACAACAAAACCCATAAATGCAGAAAACCAACAACCACGCAGAAAAAACAAATCCAGAGGAATAAAAGTTTGAAGAGAGAGTCTTTCACCAGGGGAATGCTCCTCTATTCCAAATCATAAATATTATGAGAAATATTTAATAGGAGGCCATTAGTGAGGTCAGTTCTAACCTAGAACCTAAAAAACCCCACCTTTGCCTATGGCAAATACAAATAAAAATAGCTCTGACAGATTATATATGAAGCTGACCAAAATTGTTAGTGTAATGATATGCTAAATAAATTTTAGGATGCGTGGGTTTTGGGTTTTTTTTTAAATATGGTAACACCTTTAATGTCTTTGTCACATAGAAGATCAGGGGACAGAGTAAGTTTGTATCTCAGGACTTTGTGTGTTGTCATCATGAAAATGATTGAAAGAACATTTTAATTCCCCTTATCGAATCCTCCAACAGATGGAGGGACTTAGTTGAAGAAGTTATCTCATACCTCCCACTAACCTAGTGATTTCTCTTATCCTTATTCGTGAAGAAGTGCATACGGTCTTTCTCAGAAAACTCACTTTTTATGCCTTCTGTAATTTTTTTCTTACTAGCTTCCCACCAAGATCTGCAGAGAAAATACCCATTAGCTCATGTCTGTAAGGCTCTTTTCAGCCATGAGTTTTCTGGTCACAGTTAAGGGTTGAATTCATTGAGGTGCAATGCAGCATGCAGCAAGCCTAACTTGAAGAAAATTAATATTTATTTAATGTTTCATTTTTTTCCTGTAGGAAAAGAACCTGTTAGAGAACCATTTCTTTCTGCAAACGGGTTATTTTCTTACTCAAACAGGATTAAAGAGCAATGCATATTTACTGACACTTGGCCAATTAGCTGATTTTTTGCAGAGGTGGCTACAATATAGATGTTTCTTAGATGTGTCAGCCACACTTCGCTTTTTACAGACAGAGTCCTGATCTTTCATACGAATTATATTGCCTTCTTTCCGAAAAATAAAATAATGTAAATGAAGACAGGCTATTATTAGAAGAATAAGCAAGGGCCGCAAGCTCAAGGGAGTTGTTTATTGTGTTCTGTAATCAGCCTGATGCTCAAGGTAAAAGTTAAAATGACCAGCTATCTCTTTGAACTTCACTCTATGATAGAAGCCCTAAATCTTTTCTGCTAGCGAAGCAGGGTTTTGTTCTTCATTTTAAACTGGAGTAGTATTTTCATCCGGGAAATAAAAAAATCCTCCTTTTACTCTAATTACTCCCTATGTAATTTTATGTTCTGCCCTATTGTAGCTAAATTTGCATCTAAACTTAATGTTTCCAAACTGTCCCATCCTGCCACTGTACAGCTGGTGGGTAGTCAGTCTTCTCTTCTCCTGCTGTGCCACCCGGATGTCTAACAGTATTTTCCAATGTCTCAGAAAAGACAAGCAGACTGCTTCCTCTGAAGGAGTATTATCCACATAATGACTACTTAATTTGTCTGGATTTAAGCAATTCAGTAAGCTCTCATCGTGACTCGCAGAAATACCAGCTTATCTTGAATAAGCCAAATGTCATCAAAAACTTTACAGAGCATCCATTTCAGTTGTCTCTTGTTTTAGCCTGCACTTTCTATTTAAATATGTCAAATCCAATCCTTTACATTACAGTATAAGTTTGCTGTTAAAGTATTTACACAAATTCACCATTTATATCTGGCATTCCTTACCATGAAATTAATGCTTTTGGAGGGATATATTTTTAATGTGGTTTTTAATGGTTTGTGTTTAAAAGGTATATTGTACTTTGGTGTTGTGCTGTGTCTGTTTTATTTTCTTTGATGGATGGGAGAAGGGAAATAGTGTGACAGCATTTATTTGAACCACCTTAGGAATATTTACTGTGTACCTGTTAAATCAAAGAAAGAGTGAAAAATAGCCCTCTAAATGGTGAAATATTTGATTAGAATACATCTTTAAACACCTTGGTTTCTTTTTATTCAGTTTAACAAAAAGCTTTTAGCTTCTAATGTGTGCTCATCAAAAAAAAAAAAAAGGCACACAAAAGCAGCAGTGTCTGGAGCATTTAACACTGCTGAGCTTGAACGAAATCAAGGCGGTGGGGTCTGAGGTGAGGAGTTCCATCAGGCAGCATTGCTCAGCACTGCTCCCGTTCATCCTGTCCCGCGTGGGTTTTGATGCCCGTCTCCCTTCCAAGAACCAGGCTTCATAGCCCGTTGTCTTCTGTCAAATGAGAGCTGACAGCCTGCAGCTCCTTGCGTGCTCAGCTTCTGCTGAGACCCACCAAGCCTGCTGTTTGAAGACAATTAGCCGCTGTGGCTTTGTTGAATAGTCTATTATATATGGTCTGACACATCATCCTGGCTATTCTTATTTTAAATGATACAGCGCAGGGCTCTGCAGGAGAATAAATTGAAACTTCCCATGTCAGTCTCTTGGGGCAAACACCATTTCAGACTGAAGATGATGTCAGAGAGATGCATGTGTTTTTTTTATGCTAGCCATGGGGAACACAGAGTACACAGTCTCTTCTCAGGCTGTATGGTCAGCATGTGGCCTTTGGCCAAAGAGAACCAGTTTGGCTTCCACTTATTGGTTTTGGAGCAAACTGAAGCAAAAAAATTGCAGTTTGACTCGAGACATGTAATACAGGGTGGCTGATCCCGTGGAATGGTATTTTTCAGTTACAGTTGGATTTGAAAAATGCTTCAAACCCTGGAATTAACTTTCTGCTTAATGGAAAATAGTGGGGGACGGGGATTTCAGCTTTTAGTTTTTTCTGTTTTCTACTACTGAATAATTACCCCTTTTCTAGTGCAGGGCGCAGTGGAACAGTGCTCTGCCCTTGAGCTCTTGTGGCTGAGAGCTACAAACCCATCCCGGGTCCCAAAGGAAAGGCTGGAGTTTGTCATCAGGAGTCACAATGACCTAGTTCCCCTTTAATTGTTCTCTGTAAATGGTTGGGTTGCCATTTTTATGGCACCTTGACCGATAACAGGTTTAGCCAGAAATGGTGAGAGCAGAACGATTTGCTGTGCAGGATCAAATGTGGAATTGGAGAGAGGAAGACGGGCAGAGGACCCAAGCTGGGAGCCCAGGGTTATGGCGACCAGGGACTTGTGGAGTGGAAGAGATGGCTCTGCAGAGCATTTCACCCTTTTCTGAAGCCAGAGGAAAAAAAAGTCTCTCTTCTGTGATAGTTAATTTGCTCTGTACTGTCATCTAGGAAATATCTCATCTCCTGTAAAATATTTGCATTTATTTAAAATGTTAAATGTATTGACTTCTTTGGAAGTGAATTTGAGGAAGATGATCTAGTGAATGATGTCCCTACCCACACCAGGGAGTTGGACTAGATAATCCTTGAAGGTTCATTCCAACTAAAACCGGTCTATGAGTCTGTTTTAATATTTTTTATCTGCAGCAGCCTGAGGAGGAGCAGTCTGCATGTGATGTCACCAGCTCCAGTTCCTCTGCAGATGACACCATGTCCCTGGAGAGGAACTCATCCCTGGGCAGCGACACGTCCCTTCCCTTCCCTCCAGCAGTGAACTTCGTCCAGCCCAAGGACAGGCACAGCCTGGATGGCAGCTGCACCAACATGGTGGCCACAGAGGGGGGAGAGAAGGAAGAGGAGCTGGACAGTATCACGGATGTGCCCACTCACTCCTCTGTCTTACGAAACTCCATGCGGCCACTGTCACCTTTCCGTCGACACAGCTGGGGGCCAGGGAAGAATGCCACCAATGAAGCAGAAATAAATCAGAGGAGGTGAGTGAAGAGCTGTTTTGATTTACTTTGCACCCAATCATTCATATTTATCTAAGCTTTAGACTCGGCATTATAAAACAGAAGACTGAGGATGTCACTTCTGATTATTTCTTCTCCACTCAAAGGGGTAAAGACAGTCTCCTAATGTATATTTATTTTGTTTTGGTTTTTTAAATTAACTTTCAGGATTGAAGTATTTAATACCTACAGTATGCTTGAGCAAATGGAATTACCTTGGGACAGGCCTTCCATTTGAACTGTCACCACCCCTTTCTGTACAAAGGGTTTTGTTAAAGGAATTACTGGAGTGTTAAATCTCATTGACTACAAAATAAACATGACCATTATTGCTGTGGTTGTATTAAGAGATAGCATGAGCACCATGGTTTTAAAAAAGGTGTGTAGGCTCCTCATAGTGGTGCAATGGGTAGTCCCTGTTTCACAGAGTTGGTTCTACCTCATTCTCTCATGGGCAGTAAGTCTCACCTAACTCGTCGCTGATCTCCCCAGTTCTGCCCAGGAAGATTCAAAAGGGAAGTTTTCCTGTTTGTTCTTTAAGAAGATAGAAGAGGGAGAATTGTAACAGCCCCATGAGTCTGTAGGTGCTGGTGCCAAGAGACTGTGGGAATAAAAGGTGCTCAGCCCCTTTCTCAGTGAGGGAAAAGATGAAGTAAAGGAAGGTGCACACCAATGAAGTAGCTGGTGTAAGGATCCCCACCATGCTCTGCACTGTTCTGGCAGCATCTGTGCTGCCAGACGCTTGGGGTCAAACCCTGCGGGCCCTGAAACCAGTGGAGATTGGGCCAGTGGTTTTAATGCACGTTGATCCTTTCAGAGCAGGAATGCCCAGTTGTTTTAGCAGGGTCAGGGTGCCATATCCTCCTGTCTCTCCAGTGCAGACCTGCAGTTTAGAGAGGCTGCACTCTCCAGGCTGCCTGCTGCCATCTTCATAGCCCCAGGTCAGCTTTTGAGATAAATGGAGCTGTTGCAATTGGTGATGCCATTAAATTACAAGTGGTCACTCATAACGGGTTCTTGGACTATTGTTACTGACCTGTTTGGATTATCTGGTGAGAGGTAGCAGCCTCCCATTGGAAATGTGTATCCTTTCCATGGTAGGAGATACGGGTATTGCTAAAGGACCCTTCAGATTTTAAAGCCAATGTTGAAGAACATTGAAGAATATAGCAACATAGGGTGAAAGATATTATCATTAATATTATTATTATTGCTGCTGTTGTTTACCACTGCCACCCTTTTTTAGGCTTCATTTCTGGTTCTCAGGTACTATTTAAATAAATTAAGTAATACCTATCTTTTTAAAGCTACAGAAGAGTCAGCAGAAGGTATACGTGCAGGTTTATGGCAGAATGAGTCCATAAACTCATTTAGAGAGATCTGTTTTTAAGTGTAGGACCTGTTATGTAAGGATTTCTGAGGGTACTAAACTGCATAGCTGGCAATTACTGGTAACACTTAACAGATGGGGTTAAATTCCCCCGTGACAGACTTTGGAGGCCGTTTCTGATACGGGAAAATACATTCAGTGTAAATGTAAAAGTTGAGGTAAAGGAATAGTAATTATCCTCATATGTTCTTAGTGTCACATAGGTTAATTAAAAAAGAAAAGCTGGATGGGTCTCTGCTGCTGATTTGGTTCCTGTTTGTTTCTATGTTTCTGTTACGAAGGAATTTGAATTATTTGGTTGTTGTTTTTTTTTTTCCCTTTGTTCTTTTCATATGTGGCTGTTGTGATGTTGAGGTTCTGGTTGCTTAGTGAACAACAACAAATACTGAGGAAGTGAAGCCCAAACAAGTGACTTTAATACAAATCAGTTAAATTTGAGTGTTTGCTTATCCATTTATTTCACATGCAGTAGTTTTCCATTTAAAAGGGAAAAGCACTTATTGTAACCTGACTTTTGCAAACCTTTGAAGTGAATTAACATGGAGCGCAAGCCTTAGCTAAGGTTTGGCATGCTGACGGGCAGGACCTTTGCTGTTCCCACCATCTGCCACCCATTGTCTGTTCTCCTCTGGGCACCCATGGCACTTCTTTGCTCCGCAGGTGAGCAGATTGCATTCACTAAAGGAGCAGCAAATGAACAAAATAAAGTGTAAATACCCCAGAACCAACTCAAGGATTAGAACTGGACCGCTCAGCTGTAGTGTGGGCTGGCGGGCTGCATGGTCAGCTGAGCTGAAGGGCTCCCTCCCGGTCCAGCCCTCATCCACATCAAAAATAATATTTCCCCTGATGGCAGAGGTTACTAAGTCAAGCTTCAGTAGAGCTGCTGATACAGGACCCAATGAGCCTGCAGAATACAGTCGGTCTTTTGTAGGATCTGTTCTTTTCCAGTCTTACATGTTTCTTGTTTTTAAGAGGGACAAGCGTAAAAGTTTGTTCTCAGAAAAGATAAGAAAAAAAATGTAATAGTCTTAAGTAAAATGTGAAAACATGCTCAGTTCCCCTCTGCTTCCCCTCTCTCTTCAAATGCACTTCACAGATAATCCTCATGTCTACATTTTGCTATTGAAAATATAGAGAAAATTAATAACGCTGTCACAAAAGGGTGTTCATCCTTCAGTTAATTCCTGACATTCATAACGGGTTTGAAATGCTTGTCTTTCAAAAATGATGCAGTGGTTTTAATGTTTGGGTCCGAGGAAAGGAACGCCGACATTTTTTCTGGTGGATTAAGCGGTGCAAAACTGGAGCTAGTGTTAATCATGGTTGCTAAGAGCTTCTGTCAAATAGTTTGTCCTTATCTAAATTTTCAACTGACCTGGCTTTGACAGCAGCTAAGTTCCGACATGGTCAATACCTGCGAAACATCCTTTCTGTACCAAAAAAACCAAAACAAGACCCACCAAAAAACCCCAGATGTATTTGTAAAAGGGGGGGGGGGGAGCCTCGGAGGGAAACGTCATTGAGTCATTTGGTGCGAATGCTTTGGGGATCAAGCCAGAAAATATTCCCAAGTTACATATTTCTTGAAGAATTCACTTAAAACATCTAGGAGTGTTATTTCAAG
>JAAGNO010018028.1:54809-102128 GCA_033439905.1 Ceryle rudis
GGTGTTCCTAAACAGGCAGGGTGAAATCTGTTTAAGGAGATAGGGGGCAGCTCCAGCCCTGGCTGCGGAAGGGAGCTGCGAGTCTCTAAGCGGGGGGGGGGGTAGGAGAAGATTCATTGCTTGTTTTCCCTGTATGTCCATTCCCTTTGTTGTTCGTGTCTTGAGGATATTATTCCTTCAGCTGCCATTTGTTCATTTTTTTTCCATTCAAGCTGCTGACCACTCTCCATGATTCATTTTCAGTTCAATGCGAGTTCTGGGGGATGGTATAAAGAAGCCTCCCATTCATAGGAGAAGGTACAAAGCCAACTAATGTGACTAACTGTTTTGCATTTGAATGTCTACTAATTCCATACTGTCATGTTAGGAAACCTGTAGTACCTCTGGAAGTGGTGGCGTTATTGCTGTGCATCCCTCTTGGCTGCTTTCCTGCTCCGGTCTGACCCAGGACAGTTTTTCTGACTGACCCACAGAGCACACGCTCGAGCCATTTTCTCCAGGACAATATGTTTAATAACTTGGAGGAATCTCAGATAGCATTTTGTTGGCCTTTGCCATGTATGAGATTTGTAGTTGTGTTAAAATAATTGTTTACCTGCAAGCATGTGTGTAATTTGGCTTTAAAGCACATCAGAGACCCCTGCCAAGACTTGCAGGAGAGGAACTTGGGGAATGCAAGGAGGGGAGAGAAACAATCTCAGAGTTAAGAGAATACTTGGTTGGATTAAATGGCTTTAATGTTGCTCTTTTGCTGGTTTGCTTGTTTGATTGGTTTTGGGTTTTATATAACAGTCTTCCTAAAAAAAATAGAAAATAAGCTGTGGGGGTCTTTTTCTTCTATATGTGTTTTTCGTCTGTATAGCAAACTTTCAGTTCCTCATCTGTCACGCAGATAGGCATTTTCACTCACGTAACCTTTGTGCTGTCTATTAACATAAAATAAGACAATTTTTGACAAAGCACACACGGACTGTCCACACTTACACATTTTTAGGCTAAAAAAAACCCAAAAATAGAAGCTTAACCTATCCCTTTCAGTGGTTCAACTTCCTCTCATCTCCCACAGCCTGCCACCTCTCCTCCTGTGGCGGGTTAACTCGGGATTTCGCTTCCTGTGAGATGGATGGGGTTACGTGTGTCTGTAAACAAACTATCCTATTTCCACATATGGAAAAATGTTACCATGTTATTACCAAAAAAATCACCGTGCCTTACCATGCATCAGCATAAATAAAGCCATATGAGCAGTGCTGTACAGTGCAGGAGAGGGGTCTTAAAAAGAGAATTTTATAAAAAAGGCACAAGAACAAACATGATTTTTTACTTCGATGAAGCCACCTCATTTGCATCACTGTGCTGTGGAGGAAGCAGCGCAGTGCCTATCTTCTCAGCTCATGCAAATGAACATCTTTTTACCGGTTGTCTGTAGGAGCTGTGTTAGAGTCATAATATCCTGAAACACTGAGCTTACACGTAGAATAAAGAAAATGTCTCAAATAGGCAACCTCAAAACTTAGTCATATCTGAAATGTGTGGTAATTCTTTCATAAGCATTCTCTGTTACTAATTTTTTTCTGGCCTCCCAACCATTTTGGTGTCATCCTTTCTAACCCCAGTTGCAGAGCAACAGCCTGAAACTAATTCCAACGGTTTATGCTCTCCCACAAGGCTGATGTGTATAATAGCTCAACCCCCCTCCCCAAGTCATCTTCTGTAAAGGGATTTTGCATGCTCTGCATTGATCTTGTTTGGGTTTTATGTTGTTGCCAACAGATTGTGGGTGGCTCCCCAGAAGGATTGTAATTCTCTAAGACTGCTTTCCACAGCCCTTGCCAAAGGGCCTTTTTCTTTCTCTGAGACCTTCCACCACTTCCAGGCTTCCTTCTACATATATGCATGGGCTCCTCTCCTTCCCTCCCTCCACTCTTCTGCCTCCCTTCTCTGCAGTTTTTAGCGTATGTCGCTATGACGTGGCAATGGTCAGGAACAGAGGCATCTTTTAAAGCGCACTATCTAGTGTAAATGTTGCATCATCTCTTTAACAAGGAAAATCCTCTCTCATTCTTTTGAGAAGTGACCACACAAGAATTACTGACTTTTGCAAACAAGTCAACATAAGCATAGCTCCAAGGGTCCACCAAGCCCGGTAGTCTTGGGCCACAAGCAGTTGGCTGGAGCAGGCAAGGAGATGGGAAGCATGTATGATAGCTCCCTTGGGAGACTTCATCTGGTTTCTGCTGGGCAGGTTTTACTGACCTGCTGGGAGGCTGAATCCAAGCCTGAGACTGCAGACTGATGTTTAATGGAGATGGTTTTTCTGTGGCCAGGGCTTGGTTCTTCTATGATCTCAAGCAAGTATTTAGTCCCCCCCATTCCTCACTAATACCAATATGAAGAATGCTTATGGTACTGTGTTGAGAGTTACTGGTGAAGGACACCTGGACCTTTGGGATGCAAAGCCCAGGTACATCAGGTGTATTCTCACCAATTAACATCCTTAATAAATTAACAGGTAGCAATTATCATAACTCCATCACTGAACACCAGCTGTCAAACACTGCCTGAATATTTCCAGTGTTGTACTGTCTCTGGAAACTATGTGAGGACTTGGCATGAGATGATGCGGTCATTGCCTTTAAACCTTCCTCTGTGCCCTCTGAGGTTTCTGGCATTCACAGATCCTGGCTCAGGGATGCTTAGACTTGTTCTGCCCTTTTTGTAGGCTCCTGGCCTGGAGCGAAGCGTGCTCTGGCTGCGTCCCCTCCTTGCGTGGATAGCAGGCCAGAGGCTGGGAGCAGGGCTTGTGCAGGGCTGCTCTGGCAGATCTGTGCTGATGCAAAATTCTCTTCAGACGACGTATGTTTCCTGGACAGCTTTTTCAGGATTTAGGGATCCTTTATATGTCATAGCTAACAAGAAGATAGATTTCTCTGTCTCCAAAACCTGCAGTTGGGCCATGAGGTGACCGAGAAAAAAATAACTAAAGCGGTATTTAAAGTAACAACCAAAATATTTGCATTCTGTATTTACATTTCTTATGTCTTTCATGATGCAACTTGGGACTCTCTTGGGGTATGGGAGCCAAAAGTTTTTCTAGTCAAAGTACTATCTGAAGGACTCTTGATTTAATCAGAAGTTACTAGTCAGACAAACCTGTTTTGTTGCTTCCAGCCTCTTTCACTGACTTGCTGTGTAGCATTTAAGAATTATATTCTTGCCTTATTTTTCCCAAGTGTAGCCTGAGGTTATTAATACTTGTATGGAGGGAACTTAAGTGATTAAATATCTGTAAGGGATTCTTTTCCTGATCTGCAGATGAGAGATACCAGAAAAATACTAATCATTACTAACATATTGACTGTGTGTGATTACTTATGCAAAACTGGCTTTGGTGGGTTTCAGCCTTACTTTTGCTCAAAACTCCCCTTCCCACAAGGAGCAGTTTCTCCAGCACGTTGTATAGTCTCTGATGGGATCAGTCTGGGGGGAGAATGGTCTGTTCTGCTACCCATGTGGTGGTAAATCGGTCACTTGGGGCACTCTGGTGTGTTCTGGCAGCCAGAAATATATAGTAGCTACTGCATTATTTCCAAGTTTGGGGTTTTTTTTAAGTTATGCGAGAGTGAGAGTCTTTTAACATTCCCCGTTCCGTTAACAATTCAATAATCACAGCCCGTTTCCTTTCTTTGCCTCTCTTGATGTTCCTAGTTTGAGCTGGTGTCCCTCTGGCGTACAGTTCATTACCCCGGGTCCTGACTTTACTTGTAGAAGGTATGGTATAAATAAATGTGCAGCGGCAGCAGCAAAGGAGCACTGCAAACACCCTGTTGTCAGCTTTTTGTGCATCACCTTTTCCGCTGCTGCTCTGGCTGAAGCGTGCACGTGTTTGTTTGCTTCGTCTGCTTTTTCAGCAGTTAGTCTTGGGAATGGGTCTTCTGAACTGGGGGTGCAGGTGAAGGTGATGGCTGCTTTTTGTTGGCCTTGAGCACTGAGGCTGCACTGTTGGTTTGAGCTGCTCTATTCCATGATGACTTTTAGGCGTGTTTCTCTGCAGCAGGGATCATAACGATGTTTGTGACAGCCGAAGAATCAAATGTTAATGTGATTCAGCGCCGCTTTGTTCTGGATGGATCTCATAAAGGATTTATGTTTGTACAGACTTGCTCTTTGTAAATTGAAAGATGTATTTTTTTTTTTTTTTCTTCAAAGAGACTAATCATGTAAAACTTCCTGTAATCTAATAGCTACAGATGAAGATTTCCCAGGCGCTTAAAGCTTGCATCTTCTGTAGAAAGTCCCAGATCTGGGATTGATATTTGCAAGTCAGATCTTTACCTGATATTGCCTGGAAGCCAGTCTCCCAGATTTTATAGCTTTATAGCTTTCCTCTGGCAGTTCTTGCTGGTTGTGCGTAGAGCTATTTAACACTTTTCTCAATATCTAGCCTTCAGAAAAAGTTCATCTGTCCTTTCTCATATAGATTTAGTTATGCCCAAATTACAGACCAGTATTGCTTACTGAGAACTATTTTATGGGCTAATATTTGCAGGTTTGAGCTATTTGTCACAATAAATTACCTTTTTTTTTCTATACTGTGTAATGTCATTGCTACCACCTTGGGATGCAAGAAAAAACCATTCTTCTTCCCTAAGTAATCAGTAGAAATAGCACTGATTTCTCTCCGCAGGTGTCTTAGAATAAACTTTGTAATGCCTGCTGTTAATATACATTGTTGAGTTAAAATATTCCTGAAGCAGATTGAATTGTAAATGCCCTAGTCAGTCTTCTTCCTCATTAATTACCATGAAAAAAAAAAAATCTTAAAATTACTACATCATCTTACTCAAGGTTTATTGCAATTTTTGCCTTCAAGATGCATATTTATCAGCCACTTAATACTTCTAAAGGAATGCAGAACATTAATCTCTACTGTGCAAGTCTACCTTGAATTTAAAGCTCCTCTCGTTATTTGAATAATCTGTACAGTCTGCAGTGTGTTTTCCCTTTCATTTGTTTATATGTCAAGCTTGTTGGCCACTTAGGTGTTCTATTTAGCCTCAGGTTGGGATATATGTCAGGGGTAGGCCTTGCTTCAAACTAGCAGGACTTTGTAAGCATCAAATCAAACACTGGCCGTAGAGTTGGGCTAGTGTACTGGGAGGTGAATCTGTAAAGCTTGCACATTAACCCAGGGAGGCATTGCAGTGAGTTTATTGATACTTGGGCATGAGGAGCCAGAGGGTCACAAGCAGAGTATCAGGGCCAAGATATATCAGCTGGAAATAGTCACATATGAAATGGGGAGTGTTTTGTTTAAGTGAGAAGAAAGTGTATTAGCATCTTTCTGCAAAGGTCACTTGTCAGCAGCTGTCTTTACAGAGGCTGGCCAAACCTTTTATTACTACCAATTCTGCCAATTGAATAAATAAATAAATAAATAATAAAAAAACCACAGAGAAAAGGGAAAAAAGAAACTAGTTTTGGCAGAAAGGAGGGCATTACCGGTGCCAAAGCTTTGTCCAATGGCAAGCACTAAATAGATTCAGAGGATGTGTCTGCAGAGATGAATGTTACAAGCAGCCCAGAGATGAATTTGTGGCTGCTGGGGAGGGGTGTTGGTCCTGGACAGGCAACACCGTGCTATGCAAGGTAGTTTAATTTGGGTGGCTTTATTCCAAGGGAGAGCTTAATGAAAGGCTAGCAAAGAGATTTGTGGAAATAACAAAATCTTTAGGAGTGTTTCTAGATTTTCCTGTGCACCACTCATGAAGAAGGAAAAAAAACAGTAGGAAAGGCTGTTGACTAGGAATTTGAATGGTCATTCAGAAAACTACTGTCTCATTAGAGGCTATTCTGAAGAAAATAGAAGCCCCTTCACTGCTGTCTGCACTTGGTCATTGAGAAGTAGCATGCTGAGGAATAACATCAACATTTCCCCACACAATTCAATTAGTGATTGCCTTGTGTTTTACACTTCTGAAAGACACTTGTCCCCAGGTGTTTGTTAGCATCTAATTTCCATGGTTTCTCTTCAGTTACAGCCTAGAAGGCCTTGCTGGAGACTCTGGTGAGAACAAGAAGCCCTCTGCAAACTTGGAAGCTTCCTCTCTAGGTTCCAAAGACCTCAGACGGAGTCCACTTGCCAGCAATCAGTGTGGGTCCCTGGTCTTGCTCACTGAAGAACTCGAGCAAGGAGAAATCAGAGATTATAGTCACCAGGTAAAGCTGACCAACTATTTTTAGATGTCTAGAAAATGCTACATCAATGTTTTGAAAGTAATTTTCCTCAGTGACAGTCTGACTGGGAAGGCTTCCACCCTAAATATATGTAGTATTTTTTAAATCTTCCATCAGAGGAATTTCCACTGTGTTAAATTTGTTACTTGGTTCTTTGGGGAAACATCGTTGATGGGCAAAGTCTTAGGATGAAAATGAGAAACTTCCCGGTTTTCTTCCACTGATTGAATGAGTAATCACAGAAAAGTTATTAACTTTTCAGCGTAGGTATAGTGATACTATCAGTTGCAGGTGTAGTAAGGCTTCCACAGTCAAAAGGTTATGCTGCCTTTTGCAGTCCTGAAGTACACACAAGTACCAAGTAGTAATTTATCTGCTAAAGTTTTCAGATTTATTTTCATATTGTGGAAGGAAAATAAACATTTTTTTCCCCCCCACGGGCATAACTAGAATCAAAAGGCCCATTATTATAAGCAACAGTTAAGCAAAATGTTAACTGCATGTTAAGAAAATCCAGAGTATTCTCTCTGGAGTGGAAGTCCATGATAGCTATTAAGGGCAGGTGGGCCACAATACTATGAGAGTCTCTGCTTATTTTTATTAAAGAAGCAATTACAGTCCTAAATACTATAAATATCTTGGATTTCGGAGTTTGAAGTTTCAGCCATAGTATTTTCTGGGTTCATTCCAGAATTATTAGCCAGCCAGTGTGTTTACCTTGTAGACTCATTGCTATATATCAAGTCAGTAAATAGGTCTTACAAGATCTGGCCTGTAGAGCTATTATGTCAAGACTGTGATGTCTTCTCTTGCTTTGAGGAATGGCATTCATGGGGAACACACTGCTAAGCATCAGATTTTTTCCATGTTGAACCGGAGTCTAGTTATGCTGAGGAGTTGGAATCTCAGCAGTAACTTCAGTAGCCATCAGACAGTTAACAATACCCATCTTGTGATACCTTGCAAGAAAATCAGCATAATTAGTTGTCTTACACTTAAATGACAAAACAAAATACTGCATTTCACCTGTGCAACAGTGATTACGTTTCTTGTGGTCCTTGCATGTCTCACCTATTACCTTATACTAGGGTTGTTTATGTTTTCCACTCTGAAGGTGAGAATTTCAGTCAATGTGAGCACTAAACTGTGATCTGAAGTTGGGATGGTGCTGTCCTTCTTGACATACTTGCTCATTGTGGTCATTTTCTGTTCTGCAGATGCATCAAACATCGCAGCCGCAAGGATTTAATTTCTGTTCATCCGCTGTTACATCTCCACTTACCAAATCTATGTCTCTAATGTCAATTAGTAAACCAGTGCTGGACAGTGAGTAACGTAGTTTTCCCTTATCCATTCTGTCATCTGTATATTTGCTAGTACCTGCTCTTGATTTCCTATATTATGGGAAATACATGTTTCACTACTGCATGGAATTGTGGGTGGAAAGGCAGAACTTGTTCAGTTTATATCCATGTTTTGTTCTTTCCAGCATACCCCTGGTATTTCCAGTTCTGTTGGGTTTCGTTTGTTTGTTTGTTTTCTTAATTAGACTACTGGTACGAAAACTGCAATTTATTGAGCTTGTAATTTTTTTTTTAATAGTTTGAATTCTCCTTCCTTGCAGAATTTCTTCCACTGATGTGAATTCTACTTATCTTATTTTCCTTCTAGATTTTTTGAAAGTTGATATATGGAGACTTGAGAATCCATGTTTTGGTCTCTTTGGGAGTTTGTTGCTATTTATTTAGAGTTAAATGTTTTGGGACAGTTGGGTATAATTTATTGAATCTCATTCTTGAAGAAAATATGAAAATATGATTAGGTTATATTTTTCAATTTAGCTTAATTGAAGTGATAACAAGCACTTAATTTTGCAATTTCACTGAATTGATTCTTTCAGCTGAAAAAGTAATTTAAAAAGCTGCAGCTGGATGTGCTTGGAAGAGCCATGTTACACATACTCATTTTATTAATTGCCAGCCAGAAACTGCATTGACGTTTTAGATTGTATCTTATCAATCAGTGACGGTCTCTGATCTTTTCCTATTTATTAACATGCTTCTTCATTGCAAAGCTGAACAAGGGAAACGTGCTTTTAAGAAAGGCATTTTATTCATTGAGGAGGTTTGCTGGAGGAGATAGCTCCCAGAGATTGCACTTTGTAGGAGACTTTTTTTAAATTTTTCACTATTGTTCTTTCACGATTAATAAGGACGTGACCTAATGGCTGTGTCCCCCAGCAACAGTAACCAAAACACGGGCAGATCTGCCCCACAGAAAGGCCAGCTCCTGCTCTGTGCAGTGGCGCACCCTCTTTCCTTCTTGGGCTGAAGGCCATTTTATTTTATTGTATTTTGTTTTTTCAAGCAACCAATTTATTGGCATTGCATCCAGTTGCTAACCAAACACCATATATCACTCGGCTAGTTCCCAGAAGACGCGCTGTCGGTGGCTGACAGCGCCTGCCAGGCTGAGAATCGTCTCCCTCTCCCTTGAGACTTCCCTTCAGGCCCATGGCAGGGGGTTGTGACAGCAGAGGATTTGTGCCTCCATCTTGGAACTGGACGACTCGCTGCCTTTCCACTCTGCTCTGTCTTATTACCCATGTTAAAAATGCCATCAAGTCCTGAGCTGGTGGGAGACAGGTTTGATTATCCCATCTTCTAGAGTCAGCCTAGCCACCGTGGTCTCATCGAGAGAGAAGTTGTAGTAAACTTTCCAGCAGGGCTGTGAAAGAAATAGCAGGGTCGATCTGCTTTGAGACAGATTTCTGTGAGTTTTGGACAGTGAAGTTAAAAATCACTCACGCTTCTGTGAGCTTTATTTTCACAGTAGTTAATTTGAGAAACCTCAGAAGGGCCTCATTTTATAGGAAGGTGGTTTGTGAAAATCAGTGTATTTGAGACAGTCAGTCCGAGCCTCCAGAAGGATTACTCACCTTGAAAATTTAGGTCATGGATTCTCTTCCCAACTCTGACACTTTCCTGACTGAGGAAACTTCAGTGAATCACTTCATTCTTCCTCAGTCACTTTGACAGAGAAGTAGTGTTGCTTGAGTTGTGACCATAAGTACATACGAAGCAGCTTTGTACCTCTTACAAGAAGGTGTGAACGTATAAACTCTCTTGTATCACCTGAGTTTGACATTCATATTATTGCAGCAGAATCCATCAGAGTTACGCCAGAATAAACCCTTGATTTCATGGAGGTAAATTCTAGGAAAACTTTATTCTTCATTCCACTTGCATAGTTTTATGGTGGATGTTTGAAAAATATATAAAAATCTCTGATCCCTGCAAATGTGTCTGAGTGGGAAGAGAAAGCAACGTGCTCTGCACAAAAGCTTCAAAAACTGAATCCAAATGAATAAACATATGGAGGGCTTCCTCTTAGTTTTGCTGTTTATTGTCATATGTATTGAGGCAGGAGCAATTTCCAAGACTGAGTTCCTAGCCCACACTCCTTCTGATGTCTCGGATGTTCCAAGAGCTGCTGTGGCCATTTGCAACTGTTAATCCTTCAGCGTTTTATAGAGGGAGGTCACAAGAGCTGCTGGCTGGAGTGCTCGGAAGACGGCTTTCGGCTTTGGAATAGCAGATTTCCAGTGTGGAGCATTGTTATAAAGCCAGGAACTGCTATAAATAAAACCACTGAAATGGAAGTTGAATTGAGCTGTGCTGGAGGAGGTGGTTCTATTTACAGTAAATTATTGTTCATCTCGACTTGTAGTCTAAATAGACAGTAGACTACAGAAGAAAGCAAGCAAGCAGTGTTGCATAGTCATGTTCTTCAGGTCTGGGACACCAGAACAACTCCTTTGAAAGGCAGTCTAAACAGAATTAGTGAATGAATCTTGCTAAGAATTCTTCAGTTTAAATGCCTTTCATTGGGTCCCTCTCGGGTTGTTCTGCTTACGTTGGAAAAGTGTGCACATAATTTTAGTCAAATCGCCTCTGGGTGATTGGCATTTATGACTAATGGCTGAAGGAAAATTTCAGGGGAGTTTGCTTTGCAGTGCTTGCATTGCATTGGATATTTCTTGGATAGTATTTTTATATTCTGAATTCAGTTTTGGGGTGTGATATCAGCAACATAAATCCTCTTTGTATGTGGCTGAAAGGACGTGTTTTATTCAAAGAGAGTAGTAATTAGTGCTTCTTTCTCTTGGAATTTGAATACTGGTAAAGTCTTTATCCTCTTTGCCTTGTGCAAAGAAGTTGATTTAGCTGTGCCTTGGAATGATTGTAAAGTTCCCGAATATATATGCTGAAGATGTTTAGTGTAGATGCTTAATGGAGGGACCCTTAGGTCAGACCTGTCGCCGGGGCAGTTTCCCCAGCCCTGTCCCAGTCATCTTTCCCAAGGACACCCTGATACACTAAGGGAGCGATGAGTATCCAGCAACCTGGCATTGGTCAGGTCAGAGCTCAGCCGTTTCCCCATGTGCTTGTACGATGAGAACATTCAGAAGTACAGCCCTTGGGCATCTCCATAAGATGCTGTGTAGCAATTTCAGTTTAAGAGTGGCTAGCTGGCTCCTTCATCTTTTCAGAGAAGGTTGTACTTACAAAGAACTTGTGTGAAGCTGCTGCTGTGCAACAGCTGCTCTCAAAAATAAATTATGGGAAATTTGGTGTTACAGGCTGATCACTGGCACTGCGTTTGGTAGACAAGGACAAAAGAGGGTGCAGAGGAGGCTTTTTTCATGTTAAGGCAGTTTCTTTAAAACAAGGACTTTGAGTTTTAGGAGAAGGCAGAAGAGGAGATGTTTTTTGGTTGGTTTTTTTTTTTTTTCTGTTTTACTGTGGAAGAAATGAAAGGAAATTCAGGTATCTCCCTTTCAAACCTGGGAGCTTTGAAGGTCTTCATTATCAAAATGTTTGGTTATTTTAGAGATAGAAGTGGAAAGAACCTCCCCAGGTAGATAAAAAAAAAAAAGACTTCTGTGAAGTCAACTCTTCAGATAAAGTATCCATACTAATATCCAGCAGCTTTGTCATGTCATTTCACCGCAAAGAACACCATTAAAAAAATGTCTTGGGTTCTTCTAGTTCGATAACCTGGCAGTTATTTCAGTGAAGCAGATGCCCTTTGTCCAGGGACCCCCAGTATGTTATTTGTATTCTCTTTGGGAAAACAACCATGAGCATGTAATCTTCCTTAAGAGGTCCTATAAAAAGATGTGAGAGAAAATTAGGAAAGCCTTGAACCTCAAGTTACGCATGCAGTGAGACCTGTATCCTCTGAAACCTGCATCCTCTGGAATTTGCACATTCTCAATTCTTTGTTTCTCGTGCCTTTTCTGAAGCCAGCTGCTTTGCAGACATTTCCTTTGCTTTGGTTTTCGTTTGCTTTGGCTGCTTTCCTCTCCTTTTTATTATTAAATGCATTTTCAAGCATGCTCTAATGTCTGCTGTTAACCCACTTCTCAGCCCAGGGCCGGACTCGACCATCGAGACGAATCTCCTTCTCCTTCAGCATCTCTCCACTCATTCCTAAGTCTAAAACTCTCTTTTCTATTGGCTCTTCTTCCAGTGATGATGAGGAGGAGTTGGATAGTAAGTAATTGTTTTCCGTGCATTGCAGCCATTACGGGTGGAAGCAAAGGGAAATCTGTTTTTCTGCTTTAGACCTTGGAGTTTCACCTTGCAAATGTTGAACTAACCTTTCTGCTGCATGATGTCCAACAGCGTTTTCCTAACGCGCCATCCTGTCTCATCTAGTTAGTTTTGATCTGTAGCCATGTGGCAAATATAATCATCTGCCACTCTGACCAGGAATATAGTCATTACCTTTTTATTAAAACGAAAATGCTTGTCTTGGAATCGTTGCAGTGCACGGAGTTAAAAGAAGAGGTAGATCCTTGCCCTCCATAGGTGAGAAAGAGTACATTGCTCGGTGGAAGCAGAAGAGAAGCCACGATATTGAATACTGAAAGTCTTGGTTGCAACTTCATGCTTCCTGTACTGAGGAAAAAGCATATGTTGCAGGCAAAGATCTTAAATTGTCAGGGTGTTCCTATCAAGGTCCTGATATTATAATTAGAATACTTTGGGTGAGAAATGGGCAGGTGTTACATGGTAGCTGCTGGTTTTCCTCCTGCAAACTCCATTGCTTAAAAGAAACCCAACTGAGGCAGAAGATTGAATTAAAGTAATTTAGACTCCTCTTGGTTTTTAAATAGCCTTATCAAAGATAATTGAAAATGTTTCCTATTTCTTAAGCATGTTTTATTAGACTGTTGAAATAAACCAGAACAGATAATTCTCTAGCGAAAGAGAAAATTCAGAGCAGCTGCATTAGTTGGTTCAAATCAAAGATTTGCAAGGAAACTAGCCCACATCCCTCCTGTCCATAGTGGGATGTGGGAAATTGCTTTCCAGTCTCAAAGATTTTTAGTTGCTTCCTGAATTAAAAAAAAAAAAATCTCCAACCCATCCTTGTTGTAGGTATGTAAATTCTCCTCCTTTCCATTCCCAGTCTTCACTGTGGGTTTGTCCCCTCCTCCAAGGAAGTCCTCTGCTCTTCCCAGGCGTGATACCTCCCCACTTCCATAATTAAGCTCTTTCTTCCTTCTCCTTTATTCTGTCCTTCTTTTCTGCCTTTAGCAAAACTCACAAGTCATGGTCCCCATAAAGCGAACTGCACACAGGCAGTTTTGTGTTGATGTCACACTCCCCTGGTAAAAAACACTCAGATAAACTTTCTGGTGAATTCATTGTTGTTTGGGTTTGGTTTTTTTTTTTTATTGTTTTGTTTGTTTAGCTTTTTTGGGTATTAGAAGGAGGTTTTGTATTTATTTTTGTTCGTTGTTTGTTTTTTGTTTGGGTGGTGGTGTTGGTGTTTGATTTTAAGCATCCAACCAGTTAAGTAATTCCTAATAGATTAGGGTATAACAATTTTGGGGGGTATTTCTGTTAGGCAGTATTTATCTTCTCTCTCTCAACAGTGCTGCTGTTAACTATGAGCATTTAAAATAATGTCAGATACTGTCTCAAACAAAAATGTTGCTTTCTTTACATGGGTTTTATTCCCTCATATTTGAGGGCACTGTGGTGACTTTCTATAAAGGTTGGTTTAGCCACAACTATTTGTAAGACTGCTTTGGCAGTGGGCATTTTTCCTGTAGTAATCCCAGACCAGTTTGTTTATTTTTTCACATCTTCAGGGTTCATTTCTCCTAAGAGGATGAATGTGTTGTCATTGAGATCACACTTGCATTTCAATTACAACTCTTCAACCTCTCCATGCCTGTTTTTCTCTAGAGTATGGAGAATTAATTGCTGTTTGCTACGATATGATGTGGATTTCAGGTGGCCGGGCAAGCCAGTCTGTGCATTTTAGAAAATTATTATGAAGCTTTTGGATTTCTTGACCCACAAAAGTTTTAATTATTGCCAGCGTTAAGGTTTCTTCTGTTGACAACATCCTACTCCTTTTGCTGATTTCTGCATAATGAATGGACCTTGATGAATTATTTCAAATTTGGCTGCCCTATGAAATAATTTTGGTGGGTGATGCTCATAAGATGTTCAGATAAGTACACCAAAATGTGGCTGCCAGCCCAGATTCATTGGACATAGAAAGCAGTCCTGGCCTTTAAAGAAAACTAACTTTTTTTTTTTGTGGGTTGTAAAGTCAGTTTTAGTATTCAGTTTTGAAACTGATCATGATAGGAAACACAAAAATCATGGAAATAAACCTTCCTTACCCTTTTCTACATCAAAAGCACAAAAAACCCTTGAAGGTGAGAAAATGTGTGCTTTTCTGTGCTTATCTTCATGGTCTTTATAGCTTGCAGCAGAGTGTTGATCCTGTGATATATTGTAACCTAAAATATGAAATCATAAACAGCCTTTCACCTTGATTTTTGTCTACATCCATTTTGCATGCTCGTTTCAAGATTTCCCCTTTTAATTATAAAACACTATTGCAGTAAAAGAGAAATAGTACAAAAGCTCCCATGCCATGTACTATCTCAAGGTGCTGAAAAAGGTCACAAATCTCACAATATTACAGCTCTTGATTAAGCATTCATTTGTATTTCTTATGTTAACTGCAAAGAAACAAAAAGGTTTGTGAAATAATTAATCCAGTCAAATTGATGAATTTATTAAAAGAAGGAAAGACTAAGGAGGCTTAACCCACGTTAAAGGCAAACTAGAACTGGAATGTGAACCAGAGTCACTGGAACATTAACCAGGGATGTGGGAGGCTGTGAATTACTTGTGTGATCTTAGTAGGTGCTTTGGTGGTGGATATTATGTAACCCACTACAGTCAGGAGATTGAATAGTAGACTTCATTTGATGCGTGTTACAGTATTACCAACTTGGATGTATTTGGGATAGATCATTAATTAGATGAAAGATTTTGCAAGGGAGTTATAACAGATTTTCAAGCAGGGATTAGGTAATGGGGTATGCCTATATTTTAGTTTCTCAATATGAAGAGATGATATTTCTGTCTCGGGCCGTGTTGACAATTGAATCGGTCATTGGGAGAATGTGTATTTTAGAATCATAAGGCATAATATTGTATGCACAGTTTTTCCTAATGCACTTAGTGCTTTTGGGTAGAGGACCATTTTTGCCTCTGATGTCAAGTGGCTCTTTTGCATTCATCCTTAGCTTTAATATGTTAACAGAATTTGAAGCCAAAGTACTGTTTTTCTTACAATGTATATACGGAAGCCTAATAAGATGATGAGTCATGCTGCTTCTTGAACCTCAGATAGGACTGTGAACAGCACTTTCAGTGAGGGCTTTTTGGAGGCCTGACAAGCCCAGTCACTCTGGAGAGAGCCCTTGCTCCTCTGGATGATTTCATCCTGATTTTTCAGTATTCTTCAATGGTTCTGGTAAATGGTGTCAGCTACGTAATCTGCTCCAAATGCATTGTGCAAGCAGGTTTCTTGTCGCCTAAAGAGAATCTGTGTCATTGGCAGAGCTTCAGCTTCGTGTCAAAAGTCAGACTTCCCTCAAGCACAGTGTTTTGTGACTAAGCCCTTGGGCTGGTAATGTTTTGTGGAAAACCAAATAAGGCTTCCCTTGTTTCCCTTACTCTTTATGAAGTGCTTCAGGATTTTTATGGGAAAATGAGCTATAATTTTATCAAGCAGAGAAGTTTTCTACATGAAACTCGGATGTGTTGTACAATAGATTCTTTCTAGTGGTGTATAAATAAAAGCGTTGTGGCAGAATGATACTCATACCTATTGTCATTGAATTGGAAGTTCTGATTCAGACACCCTGATTTACTGGCAAAAATAACGGATGCACATCCTTGGCTTAATAGCTAAAGAATGATAAAAATACTAACCAGGCTTTCACCTCAGTATCTAATTTGTGAGCACCTAAGGATACAGGGAACAGGCTTTATCCCGAGCACATGAAATCTGTTTTAATAAACACTTCTGGAAAACATTTCCCCTTCCTTTTAAACCATCCAAATATGCAGACGATGTTTTTAAAATCAGTGGGCTAAGATTGCAGTCTAACATGTCATTCTCCCCACCCCTCCAATCTTTTCCAGGTATGCAGGCGTTTGGTGGCCCCACGGGTTCCCCGGTTCAGAGGTACAGTATTCTAGGGGTGCCACATCTCTTCTGGTGGGATTCCTGCAGTGGGCTCTGGTTTGGACACAAAAAAGCCTTCCTGGCACCAGTGCAATTCAGCTGAAATCACAAGTTGATTTCACAAACAGAAAGTCAGATCATAGAATGTGAAAGTCTGTTCTAGGCCTTATCTCTAAGAAGGCTTTGTGTTTATTCAGATCTAATAACATACCAGATTATCTATTATCTAACAATATCAGTTTACCTGAGTTATATTTTACACTAAAAGTAGTGGTTCCTCCCTTTGGTTAATTTTGTCTGCATTTCTATAATGAAGACTAAAACAATGGTGTTTGATTACGTTACATTTCATCCTTGCAAGCTATAGAGAGGAGATAATCTTCCTGGTGGGTGCTGGCTTTAAAAGCACTTCCCTGGGGGAAGGATATTTGTGTCACCGAAGGAGCTGGGTGTCTGGGCTCTGTGTCACTCTCTCTGATAGCTTTGGCTTTCTTTTGTGGCTAGAAGGCTCTTCACCTCTTCTCACTGCTCTTTTCTCATCCTTGATTTCATTTATCTTTCTGTTGTTCTGCTTTTGGTTTGTACTGTACTTCCTATGTGCGTATTGTGTTCTTTTTGTTTAATGCAATAATAGTTTCCTCTGTCACTTCTTATTCTTCCAGAGAAGCTGAAGAAGTCATAATCTTGTGCATGTAAAGACTGGCAGAAAATACCTGGCATCCCAGAAATGCCTAAATTAATATAAACAACCCTTGCTGTTTATTGCTTAGTATTGATATACTCTCTCAGGGGAGGCTTTACAGGCAGTGTGGTTCCTGTTAAAGTCGAGCACTGCCTTTTCAGAGTTCATTAGGTGTTTTTCTCTGGAAGGAGCTTTCTCTCTAAAGGATGTGTGCACGTCTATCTCTTTGTGTCTGAAATATCAATAATTAAATGCCAAAACTGACCGTGTGACTGCAGTATTGGCCACGTAAATGGGCAGATGCTGCGAGCTGGTTAGTGGTTGTTTGGCCATGGGGGCGGCAGAGGGTGCTATGGTATGGTTTGGGAATGGAGATTGCTTAAAAACAGGTTCAAGGATTCCTTTGGATATATGACAAACTGCTGGATTGGCATTTTGTCTTCACTTTGCCTTCTCTGGTATTAACACCATAAAGCTGTCCATGACTCTATTGCATAATAAATTCATTAGTCCTTTAAAAATATGATATAGTTGCTTTGGGAGAAAAAAAAAATAATAATAAAAGCAACGTCTTTCTTTTTTTTGATTTTAGCATATCTGAAGAGAGCAGCAGTGTCCCCGCTGGTAAAGGTGTAACAAAAGTCAGTCGCACCTTCAGCTACCTCAGGAATAAAATGTCCAGCAGCAAGAAGAGCAAAGTAAGTGCTTCTTGTGATTTATACAACCATGAAATACCCACAGGTAGCAGAGATGAGTTCTGCATTTCAGTGTGTTTCCATGGTATGGTATTTCCTTTGTTCCTTTTGCGAGGGGAGGATTGTCTGTGGGGTAATAAGGAATAGCTACATGAGAAGTCTTAGCACCCCAAAATTGAAGTGCATCTGAGGTGAGTTTTCTTATGCAGTGTTTTTACCTCTCTTCCTCACAGAATGAAGCTTCATTTATTATAGAGAATGGATTGTGCTTCAGCATGAGTTATGACTTTGCAGTGATTGATGGGTCTAATTTGTACAGAACCTGAGAGGTGTTTAACAAAATGAGGATAAGAGCTGTAAGAAAGGACTGGCTGCTGAAGCCTGTATTGGTTTCAGCATTTCACCTTCACCACAGAGTGCCAATACACTGCAGGAGAAGTTGCTCAAACCATAATCTTTAGTGATGGACAGTATTTCTGCTTTCCCCTTTTTCCGTTCTTGAAACCCTGGGATTTAATTTGCTTAAGGTTAAGCACTGCTCAGCACAGATCCATTTCCTGGGAACAGCACTGGTTACAGAAATAATTACATTAATGCTGAATACTTCACACAAACAGGCTGGTGTTGCCTTAGGTTGTCCCCTGAAGATTAATATATGTTTCGGGGGTTTTTTGCCTTGGTGGGATTTTTTTTTCTTGAATCTCACCTTGGGTTATAATGTCTGACAGAAGCTGAGAGCACTTGACCTCACAGTGAGCAATGTGTTTTTCTCCCTCACAGTGGGCGGTGTGTGGGCAATGTATTTGGTGATGTATAGCTAATATGTTGGTAAATACTATTGGAAGTCCCTTGAGACACCTAATTACATATTTTAATTAGTGTTTGAACAGCAAACAGGAAACAAAATGTGGCATAACGAGCATTTTGCCTATCACGGTACGGTTGGGCTGAACAGTACACGTATGGCAGGAGTCATGTTTCATCTGCACAAGCAAAATTGATTTTAGCCTTTCCCAACAACCACTTGATGTTTCTGAAGCCTGAGTGTTGTAACATAGCTGGGTTTGTGTGCTCTTGTAGTCCAGAGCACACTTTAATACACATTTTTGGAAGATTGCATCACCCTTGCAATGAGGTACCAGCTGTAGTGAGATCAGTCATCCCAACGCACAGTTCCTCTTTATGGATCTGCCTTTAAAGATACAAGTACCAGCAGCTCAGAGCTGCAGCTTTAAGACGGTGCTATTCCCTGCAGCAAAGTACAATGTCCAATGGAAAAAAAAATCTGTTTACATAGAAACCTCTGTGCGAATCATGAGCAAGAAGTTACGGAGCATGTTGCACAGCTTGTGAACAGTTCTGGGAATTTAACTGATTCTTGCACTTCAGGTCTATAATCTTTAAAGCAAGAGATTCGTATGTGTATATATATGTGTGTGTGGTTTTTATATATATAAAAGAGATCTGGTTGGGACAGGTAAGAAAATACAGCAAGGGCTTTGAGTTACTTCCTCTGCTTTTGTTAAGTAATTGCAGGTTGATTTCACTACTTTCATGATGGTGGATGAAACTTGATATAAAATTGCTGGAATCATGGAGTGTTTGTATTGCATAAATTTTTAGGGCTTCAGCTGTACATTTAAATAATTTGATCTGAAAATTCTTGGGAGTGCTCATTTCTCAGAAGCATTCCGGCCGATGAAAACCTGTAAGAGTTAAAAAGAAAAATAACAAACCTTGAAAGAGGAAGTTGGACAGGAAGAGGTGGTTTCTGCTGCTGTCTGGGCTGTCAGGAGGGAGAGAGGCTTCAACTTGTTTCCAGTTTAGGTTTTACTTTTCTCCATACCTTCAGAAAGGCACCATTTTCTAAGGTGAACCATAAAATAAAGCACAGCTGAACCTACTAAGGGCAATGGCTCTTTAGAAAATAGTGTAAACGTTTATGTAAAAAAAAAAATAAATAAAAATACAGAAAAGGTGCGCTTGGAGTAATAACTGAAGGGGTAGTGATAGAAGTTTGTCTCTGGCATGTACGTCGTTTTATTTGGGAATCAGTCAATCTCTTGAAATCAGCAGTGTGCACTGATTCACGTTTTGTGAAGTCTGAAACGTGCTGTATCTGTTAAAAAGATCAAATTCATTTTCTTCATTTTGTTAAAGAGTTTCTGGGAAATGACGACAGAATAATTAGCATGAGTAATTTCTCTTTTTTCCTTGACTTGCGCAGTTATTAGGCAGTGCTTTACCACCAGCAGCGTTTCAGTGTCTGCAGTAAGAGTTGCAGGTGTTTGAAGGGACTAGGAGACAGGGAATATTTGTGACCTGTAGAGCAGGAGGAGCGCAGACACGTGAAACCTGTCTGGAAAATCTTCTGCAGCACTTTGTTTACTGAAGTACTACACAGCAGCACTGAGGTATGTTAAAATTAACTTTTTCTGTAGCTCAGTCATCCTAGAGGGGTTGATTTACCACCCTCTGCCTTTTATTTTAGATAGGTGGTCTCATATTGACTCGTGACTTCTAAAAATATTAATCCCATCCTTTCCTGCCTGTTTTATTTTATTTTGATTGATTGTTTTTAGCAGTGGAAGCTAGGGTACGGCAAGATAAAAGCAACAGCAAAGTAGCTAAAATCATCTTCAAGGAAGTTTGCAGCAATCGTCCCGCCCTCCCCTTTTGCTCAACTCCTGTCTGCCTGCCGGCCCCCGGCCAGCCGTGCTGGCAGCTCTCGGCCGCGGCAATGGGCTAATGCTGGTGGGGAGCAGCTCTCCTGCCCCCGGGGGAAGGATGTCGATAAAATGGAATAAATTTGCTGAAGTACCTCAAATAACAGTGAAGCTAGTAGGACTTAAGCATTGGGAGGTAAGAGCTTTGTGGCTGTTTCGGAGCGGGATCTACTGCTGCAGCACACGGGCTGTTACTCTGGGCTGGACGGCCGAGTTGCGGTACCCGTGGTGTCTGTCAGCACAGGTTCTGCTGTGAAGCTGTGCTTCAGATCACTCTGGCAGCTCCAATAGCACAGGTTTTGATTTTACAGTCTTTTTTTTAAAAAAAAGAAGAGTTTCAATATCCGTCACATAAAAAAAAGAATACAGAAAATCTTGTTTTGAGCCCTTGTATTTCAGTGTTACCACTGGCATCCCCTGTATGAAGTCTGCTGTTTCTTCCTTGTATGCAGTGCACCCGTTTCCTGTTTCTTCCTGGGGTCGTTCAGCTTTAATTTAAACATTTTTACAGTAATTTTTATGAAGATAAGGTATAATTCCAGACTAGAATTACTGAGCTTTGCAGTAAACATCAGGTACATTTAAAGTGTAGGACTGTGAAACTCATTTTAAGCATGAGAGTTGCAAGAACTGCCTTGAGTGTAGTGTGATCTTTTTTTCTGGAACTTCACAAGTTGTAGCAATAGAGCAAAACTCCAGGCATCGACTTGGTACCATCGGCCAAGGACTAAGCTGCCGAGTTTTAGTTCTTGAATCCTGCCAGACTGGACATGGATAAAGGTGGGCAAGTCATCAGAGGGAGAAAGGGGCCATGAAGGTTTACATGGGGTAGTGATCCAAGCTGATGGCTCAAAGGAGGCAGAGATGTACCACAATACAGACTCTTCATGGCAGGTTTTCTGCTTCAGACAGGATTATTCCATGCAGTAATGCTCCTGGTTTTGCTTATTTGCAGAACAAAATAGCGTTTGGGGCTAGTAAGGAGACCTTCTGTTGATGAGGCTTTGCAGAGAGACTGATGCTGGCATTTTGCCTCTGGTGTGTTGGGAGAGGGGAGACCTTAGACTGGGTTACTAATTATTTGAATGTGTCATCAAAGGCTCAAAAGTTTCCCTGTCGGTGACTGCAGAGCTCAATACATCATTTAACTGCTTCATGGCGGTTGCTCACATGGGCTGCTCTGCAGCTCTCTGATATTTAGGCTGTGTAAACTGTTCACAATATTTAGCAAAGGACATGTGACACATAAATAACAGAATACAAAGATAAGCTTACAGAAGCCTTTATCAGCTTCTGGTTTAGCTTCTTTTTCAGATGCCTTGAAATCCACAGTTAAAAGTTTAAATAAAGATCTGAAGCTGAATAGCATGGTAAGCATTATGTAGAGTGGTACAGAGAAAGATGAGTAGTCACTGTCATTAAAATCTGAAGTTTTTTCTGTGGAGTTACCTTTAAAAATTATTTGGTATAATTCAAAATCCACAAAAGGCTGCAGGGAAAAATGTTTCAAATTTTTAGTATTTATCATTTTCTGTCTTGGCAATAGAAAGGTAAACAAAACCTCTGCTAAAAGCTGGAGAAGCTGGCTGTGCTTATCATCTTTCCAAAGCTGAGTAGCCCAGAGGTTGATCCGTGTCTTCCAGCAGATGAGATAATCTTCTGTGGTGTTGCTGTTGTTCCTCAGCCTTTCCATGGTGCCGTATTTTGAGAGTTTGTGAAAGATCCATTTTCCCAAATGCCTCACTTACGTTACTTGGAGTTCAATGAAACTTTTGAAAAAGTTCCTAGTCAGAAGGAAAATAAAGGCGGGAATACTCTGGCCGTGATGCTGTACAGGCACCAAGGAAGAGCTTGTGTTCTCCATTAACAATGCAGTTGCAAAGCGTGAGTCTTACAGGTTATCTTTAAAAATTCACTGTGAAAATTTGATACACGTTACACAGGGTGTTTGTAGTTAATGTTATTCATTGAAAGTGCTGAAGAGATTGATGAGAGCCCAGAAGAAGAAAAGAGGTAAGTCATTAAACCAAGCAAACATAAAACAAAGGTGGAAGAAAATAGCTGCCTTCAGAACAGAATCAATTTTGCTTCCACTGGTGAAATATCCTTGCAGAAGGCTCCACGAGTCAATAATATCTTTAGCCACATCCATGGGGGCTGTATCTGGTATTTTTAGCAGAGTGCTGTGCAGACACATGACTATTGTTAAGGTGTGCACCGGTCGATGCCAGCGTAGTGCCAAAGGCAAGCACTGAACAATTTGTAATGAGAGAGTAGGCCTCTGTGAAGTAACGAGGCATTTGTTTATTTTCTCTCTGCAGGAAAAAGAGAAAGATAAAGAGAAAACTAAAGAGAAAGATAAAGATTCCAAGGAGAAGGAAAAAGATAAGAAGCTGTTAAACGGACATCTTTTCACTGCAACTTCCGTTGTAGCCCAAGCAACCTGTTACCACTGTATGAAACCTTTCAATAAGGATTCGTACTACTGTGCAAGTAAGTCAGGGGGTTTTCCCACCCCTTGGTTTTTCATTAAATCTGCAATGGGAAATGCAAACTGTACAGTTTATTTTCCTCTCACTTAGGGATGTGGGGTGGGAGGGAGACTTTGGAGATAGTGATTCATGTAGTAACATTTTGCTTTATAGAAGCTGGATTGAAACGAATCATGGCTTCAAGAAAGTGTACTGCAACCTCCTTCTTAGCTTGTTCTCAGACACAGAGCATCCTGCAGGGCTTTCTGTCCTTGAGTGTTGGGATGTATTAGTCTGTTGGAGGACTCGGGTATTTCAGTTGCATGCTATGGTTTGGGGCTGAGCTGCTTTCTTCAGATGGATGAAGGACAGGGAAAGCTGGCTGGGATGATTGCTTTTATTTCCAGTAGGGGAAAAGTGTGTCCCACCCATCTGTAGTCTATTGCTTTAGTTCTCTGAAACACTGATTCAGGGAGCCCTCAATGAGAACAGCAAGATACAAAAAGGAGATACTAACCCTCTTCTCTATTTATATGTGAAATAAAGCATCATGGGTGAAATGACAACTACCTGCGTGCATGTGAAGTACGTGCAGTACAGTGCAGGCAGTATGAGAACCACAGCAGAAGGTTTTTGTGAGATTGGTGATTTTGTTCTCTTTTCTTATCAGTTTCTCATGCCTGTAGCTCGATAAGGTCAGCAGCGTTTGTGTGGTCAAGACCGGAATAGTGACTGGTTTATGCAGCAACATGATGCTATAAAATATACAGACAAAAATGTCTTTTTCCAACTGCAGCTCAGGGCTCTCTGTTCCTCACCATTTATTAGTAATATTTTTACTCTGTCAGCCTAGAGATGAGTTGAAGCATGTACGGGACTTGCTCCCAGGCTGGAGCAGGAGCCTTGGTCTCTGTTCCTTCTGGTAGATGAGCAGTGTATGAAACACCACCAGTGAGCAGAGGAAGGAGCAGCCAGCTGAATCCCCAGTGGCAGTTTTGAGTTTCCTGGAAGAGATGTCGGTAAAGTTGTTTGCATGAGACACTGTGCCAGCCTGATGGGAAATGGAAAACATCAACAATTACAAGCTCTCAGATGCATCCTCTCTCTTTCTCAACTCAACGTTCTTAACAACTTCTGAAGCCACTTAGAAAATCCAATATATCCAAATTTTACTGTCCATATCCTAATGAGTTAAATATATTCCAATGATTTCAATATGTTTTAGCATAGACATTCTTTCCTTATTTTTCAAGATAAAACAGAAAATTACTGTAAGTTTTCTGCAATGGCCAGAAAATGAATGCCACAAGGAAAGTTTGGTCAGGGCCCAGGTTGTAAGCTTACATCTCAGAGTAGTCCTTTTCCCATCGCATCTTAAAATCAGACATCAAAAGCCCTGCAAATGACTGATAACCAGCAGCAGAGCTTCTGTTGTTCCTGTGCTGTTCTAGACTACCTTTTTTCCTGCTGAAGTGGCAGCTCTTTACTATGACCATTGCTGCTCTGTCTTGCCTATGGATGACTTTTTCTTAGTGCCTTTTGAAGTGCTGGATCATTTTACATCAATGCTTCAACTTTTCAGTGACGCCTCCAGCTTCCCAAAGCAGCTAGTCGATGCTGAAAGATTTAGCGTGGCTTAAAACAAATGAGCAAGCAAAAAGCCCTCATTTTTAATAGCTCTCTGCCTAGTCCTTTTTAGGTTTTTTTATGATCAGTGATGCAGAAAAGAAGTTCTTTGGGGTTTAAATTATTAATACACGTGATACAGAGGAGTTGAAGGAACTTCCTGCCTGCTGAAGAGTTGAACTGGAGGAATAAAAGTCCCTGAAACCATTTTTTTTTTTTATCTAAAAATTCAAAATGCTTTCTTGCTAAATGTTACATACTAAAGAACTGTCTTCAGGCTTTCAAGACTTGAATGTAGTAGTTCTGAATTGTCTCACTGCCTCTTTTCATGCATCAGAAGCAGCTTCAGTCCCTCTTCCTTGTTGGCTCTGAAAAAATAATACCGCTTGTGGGTTATTGCAAGAACATGCAGGTTTCTTTCTTCTGTCTCTCTTGCACAGGAAATTGTGGGACATCAACAGAGTAGCAACGCCCTGTGGCCTTACGCTTATCTCTATCAAAGTATCAGAAGAGTTTTTATTAAGTAGACCCAATATAAGGAATTTTATGAATGTGAGCACATTGTGTCATTCTGGGCGTGGAATTTTTTCCTTTCCTTTCTTCTAGAAACAGTTCAGATCTGTGTGGCGTACGCTTAAAATGTAATTCATGATCTGTGTTATTACGTGTTTTCACGAGTGAGTGGAAAAAACAGATTTTTCTTTGAGCTACTGAATCTCATCTGAGAGCGTTTGAGTTGTGATCTTTCATGTGTCAGAAGAGTTAATGCTTCAAAGCCAATAATCAATTATTATGAAATAAACAGTTTTAATCATCTTTGAAAACCTTGGCTCCCAGAAATCTTCTGGCAGAGACCACAGGCAGAGTCAGGTTATTTAGTAAAAGATGTGCAGCTTTTGCTCATAATCCTTGTCTTGGTAAGAACAATATTTGTGTCTTCATTTGTGTTTATTGGCCTTACAATTGGTTTCTGTTTCTGTCTACTGCTTCTGCTTTCCACCTTTCTTTTCTTTCAGAGGAATAACTCAATCTTTCCTTTTTCTTTGTTTTGTTCTTTTTAACTTAAGACCCATTAGGATCTTGGCAACACAACTTTGCATTGATTTTTACATGGAATTTGCAGTTAAATTCCATGAGGACGTGTTCTTAACAAACAAAGGGCTAATTATCTGGGAAAGCAGCCGGTCTCTCAGTATCTCTGGCTACTCATGTAAACCACAACGATGCCTGAAAGTTGTAATTCTCAGTTGTGCAAGATAACAGTTCAGATTACAAACGACAAAAACTGACCTGTTTTCTGTGTTGTTTTGTTTAATTGGTTGGGTTTTTTTACTTTTGACAGACTGCAATGCAATTGTTCACAAAGGCTGTAAGGAGAGTTTTGCTTCTTGTGCAAAGGTCAAAATGAAGGTAAGAGATTTCTAATCTACTGAATAAACAAAGTTTAAACAACTTAGTGTGCAGATATTGTATATCATCTGTCATATGTCTCAAAGTGTTCAACTTGTTGGAAAGAACTTTAGCCCCTGTGCTATAGTGAGTAGTTTCTCTGGGCTCTTGTGAAATTCTCAAGAACCACATGTTAATACAGTAGCTGTTCCTGGGACTCTGTGAATGCTTGAGGTCAGTGCCACAGAGTGTTTGTTGGCAGCAGATTCTCTGTGTTGTTTCCTGCAGTACACAGGGACCTTGTGGTGAGATGGTCTGTCCTATGCTTCAATTAAAAAAAAGGCAAAACAAAACCACTTCACTGGCAAAACTCAGGAGTGTCCAGCACCCTTAAATGACATATCCCTTAATTCTCAAATGCTGCATGTATATAATGCATAATGACAACTATGAAATAGCTAGGTTGTTTGAGGACCATGTAGAATTCATGCTTGCCCTGTATCTGAGGCACCTCTTCTGCAGTATAGTTCTCCAAGCTCATTAATGTTTATAGAATTTTGATCTTCAGTTCTTTTCAGTCTTGTCAGCACTTTCTCTTCTCATTTTCCTATTTGCTGCACGTTTCTCCACCTGTTATTTTACCGATCTCATTGATGGCAACTGGGGAGGTGAATGTGTGTGTGAGTGTTTTTATTTTGTATATACATAAAATACACATACAGGCAAGAACTGATCTGTTCTGAGAGGATTCAGAAAAATACATAGCTTTTTAATTTTAGTTATGTGGCACAGCCTGAAAGGGGAAGAGAGGAAGAAATGACAGTGAATTCCATTTTTCTTTCAGCCACAGAGAGGAATGCTGCAGGCACACGATACCTCTTCGTTACCCACAGTAACCATGAGAAACAAAAGTAAGAAAACTTCCTGTCCCTCTGCTTTGGTGATGGTCTGTATCTGCAGTTTTTAACTAATATTCAATATTATGAAAGATGAGCATTTATCAAAGCAGGAAAGAGAGCATCTTCTCTGCATGATAAGCAATGTTTGGGATTTCAGAAGTTGTACTGAAGTTACACAGAGCTCATTCACAGGGTCCATTAGCTTTAAACAAATGTAAAGTCATCTCAAATGTAGAATAACTGCTTGACTGCTGTAGCTTGCTGAAGGCCCACAGCTGGTAAGTCCACAAAGTCTGGAAGATACAGAAGATACCTTTGTCCCTGGGTGTCTGACACTGGAAAGAATCCAACTATGAGTATTACATGACCAGAAATTAAGATTAGAAGTGGGGAGGATGCCTGTTCAAAATACTACCTCTTTTTTTTTCCCTTTAAATAGGCTTACACTTTGAGATAGTAAAACCAGAAAATTCAGTTTTGAATGGGAGCAATACTGACAAACTTTTCCTGGCTGCACTGAGATACACACTGCGCAGCAGAGCTGCCCAGGGTGACTGGGAGCAAAGAACAGGAGTGAAATAGCTCATATGGCTTTTGTAGTGTCATGATTCGATAAACTTATTTCATGATAGCCTGGAGATCGGTCTGTGTTACCGTGCTGTATGATACAAATGTACTTACTGTGGTATTTATCATAGAATTCAGAGTTAATCTGGAAAGAATAGTTAAAGGTATGTGATAGTATAATGAGGATTAGCATTTCTCCGTGGTACGTACTGATAGAGAAACTTATCTCAAAAAGTTTGACCAGAAACAGGAAGATCTATGTAATTATAGGCCCAGGAAAATAAAAAAACCCAACATAGCAGATTACTACATGTGATAATTTATCAAATCAAATTCAATTCAGTGTCCCAAGTGTGTGTTTCTGGACTTGCAGATCCCACCTAGATCTTTTAAGCGTAGTGCAAAGCAGGAAGTTCTGCACAGGGGTCATACAGCTGTTCGTAACAACTGGGATCTCCTAGTGATGACTCTAGAAAGAAAAGGAAGTGAATTTTAGAGCCTTCTTGATTTAAGTCATCACCATTGCAGCTGCATGAACTGACTTTTCTCTGACGCTTCCCTTCCAGGCTCTCAACCGAAGGAGCGTCCTCGCTCCGCCATACTTGCTCCTGATGAAAACACCGTAACCTCAATTTTCAATAACAGAAGATCACAACAGACTACAGCACTTTCAAAAAGTGTCTCGATACAGAACATTGCAGGGTAAGGTTCCTCCCTGCACATGTGTATTATCTGATTCTGCAAGCATAGAGAAATTCAGATTTCATCAAAAATAAAACTGTGCGTTATGATTTGTGCTAAAGGTACAAAAGAGCATTACAAAGCCAGAAGTACTCATATTATATATGGTGCCATCAGTTGTCTTCTGCACAATTGGATTGTCCGAGTTGGTTTAGATGTGGCATGAGTTCAGAGGCATCTGAGTTGGCCTCGTTACATTCAGGGCCACTTCACAGAGATGCTCTGGGCTTCAGGAGGAAATTCTGTTGTCTTGGGCTGGATACTCTGCAAGCACTTTTGTGTCCATAACAGCAGGGTGGGGGCACAGAGCAGCAGTCTTCACAGTGTTTTAGGACTGCATTGTACGTGAATAATTACAAAAAATTATAGAAGAAAATCTCATTTATGGTTCCTACACTACCTACGTAATGAGCAGTTCTACACGCAGGGCAGTAGCGTGGACTGGCACATTCTGGACAGTTTGTATGCCCTGGCTATTCACGGTGAAGTTGATTTCAGTCCATTTTTTAACCTTTCTCAGAGCTAGCGATAAAGACTCTTGGATAGCCTTTGGTGTTGCATTTTTGCACTGCTTGAGCCAAGGACGATGACAATGAGAAGTGACTGTAAAATGGAAAATAATGAAAAGGTGTTATCCAAACCATTAAACCTCAGGTGTGATTCTTTAGAGAGGTGCCGCCATCACTCGGAACACTACATCTTACAGTTTGTTGAGCCCCAATGGGTAGTTGCTAGAAAGAAATTAGTAAAAGTACATTTCTGTACCTAACTGTGCAACACTTGCTTCGGTTTTTCAATTCATATTTAAAATGCATTTCCTTTTTGTAATTGAAGGTACATTTGGCTGGGTTTTTTATGTCATTAATGATTTTCTGTGTTCTGTTTTTCTGCAGAGTTGGGAATGATGACAGCTTGATCCACACTTGGAAATTCCTGTCGCAGTCAACAGACTCCCTACATAAAATCAGCCGGGTGAATGAATCCATGGAGTCACTGGTTGATGAAGGTAAGAGATCCCCATGGCATTCATAGCAAAAGGAAGGTCTCAGTGTTGCTTTCCAGAAATAGAAAATCCATTTTGGTGTTTCAGCAAGTGCTTTCATTTCTAACGGACAATTAAAGTGCATCTATTTTAATCTTAGAATATCAGTGTGATTGAACTAAAGCGAAGCCTCACATAGTAATTTCTTTGTCTTGTAGAAGGTTTCAGTTACAGTTGAGTTACTTGGAATTTAGCTCAGGGACAAACATTTCTGCACCTCTGGCCCATGCATACAGCCACAGGCTTGCAGTCTGTCAGCTCTTTGGTGCTGATGTTTTGCACTTTGTATTTTAACCGGAGGGAGGAAGGAAGAAACACATTGTTTAGTTTTGTGGGTTTGAAAGTAAAGTCAGTTAAACTAATTTCTTAAGTTGAAATATATTTTTTTTGTATGGTGCTTTTTTAGCATAGAAACAGTAGTATTTTTACATATTAGACAATATTTACCTGAAAAGAGCAGGATGGTCTTAATTTATTAATGACTAAACAAGGGCCTGCTCATGGAGACAAGAGAAAATTTCCCGGTTCCCGCATAAATGAGCAGTCCTTCTTAAAGATATGTTTGTGTGTGTGCAATGTATCTGGTGTTCACTTCTACCTGCATCAGTTCTGGTTTTCTAAGCCTGAAACCACAGACTTCACATAGGTCTAAGCTCCCTCGAGTCAGTGATGTGTAAATGGTGGAAGACAAACAGGGTGTTGTGGTTTTTTATTTATCTGCAGTGTTGTTGCATTACAGGTCAAAAATCCATTGTGTTTTATCTGAGCTAGAATTTAGTCTGTGTGAAAATGATGAACTAGTTTTTTGCAACTAGCAAATAAACTTGTAAAGTATTGTTCATAATCTGATCTTTATGTGGTGTAATTCCAGATGATCGTTTTTGTGTCAGTAAAGGAGAATGTGACTTCTGTAGTATGACAGAGAAAGCCTAAATGTAAATGAATAGACAAGATTTAAAGTGTAACGTTACCCACATCTTAATGACATTTATGTTGCATCGTGAAGGTGCAGACATGAACGAAGGACAGCTGATGGGAGACCTGGAATTAGATTCCAAGCAGCTGGAGGCAGAGTCCTGGAGCCAAGTAGTAGACAGCAAGTTCCTACAGCAGCAAAACAAAGATGTTGTAAAACGGCAAGATGTCATTTATGGTAAGATACCTGCATCTTAATTTTTCGCTCGTTGTAGGTAGCTTCTTGGTTGACTTGCATGCATTTGGGAAGTTTTAGGTCAGCGAATAGGAGCATTCACTTTGTTTCCTCAGAAGCCAAAGTTTCATTCTTGAATTTCTTAGAAATGTAATGTATTGTGTGAAAACTTTCTAGTTCTGCATTTCACATACCCAGAAGCCATAAAAAAAGAAAGAAAGAAAGAAACAAAAAAAGCCAACCAGAAATTCCTCTCCTCATTTGTCTGGTGACAGCATTTAAACTGTTACAGCAGAGCAGTTAGCTAGGAAGTCTTCTCCTGCTGGATGCAAGAGCCATACTGTATAGCAAAAGCATGCTATGTTGAGGCTGGCAGTGAGGTGTTAGGAAGGAGCAGATAACGGTGCTGAAGGTTCAGACCTCAGCAGCAATGTCCTTTATGAATTGGATTGCCTTGCCCCTTTGTTTCTCCCACACGTGGAACTATTGATTGATGTTTCAATATCTGACAAAATTTTCTGAAGCCATTTAGAGAAAACCAATTACGGAAGAGCTTTTTCTTGTACTATGCAGTCTACAGTGACCTTGGTTTTGACCTTGTCCTCATCATACACAGAGCTAATGCAGACAGAAATGCATCATGTCCGCACCCTGAAGATCATGAATGACGTATACAGCGCAGGGATGTTAAAGGAACTTCAGTATGATCAGCAAGTCGTGGACAAGATCTTTCCCTGCCTGGAAAACTTGCTGCACATCCACAGTCACTTCTTCCAGCGGATTCTGGAAAGGAAGAAGGAGTCATTGGCAGACAAAAGTGAAAAGAACTTTGTTATCAAGAGGATAGGTGACATCCTAGTGAATCAAGTAAGTGCTGGAAAATGTTTGCCCTTCTGAGAGCACAGCTGGAAACCGGCTTCCCTCCTGTTTATGCCTGTTAGATAATCACAGCTGGTGGCACCTTTACTCTTCACATGTTAAAATCTCCACCTCTGCTTTTTGAAGAACTTTTTGCTCTTTCGGTGGAAGAGCTAATGATAAAAATTAATTTAGATTATTATGTGGGAAAGAAGCATTCCCTGACAGGCAGAGTGGTTTGACCGTATCCTGGAAGGTAGGCAGTAGCCCACACAAAATAAGCCCACTGTGTTTCTTGGCTGAGTTACTAACCTGATACTTAACTGTGAATGGGTCATTTTACTTCTTTATCTGTACTTTCTCTCTTCTTTTTGTCTGTTTTGATTTTTTTCATTGTTGGCTTTTAAGCCCTGTGAGTAGCATCCAAAATTTGTCAGTAGGTGTGCACTCGGTCAAGTCCCAAACTCAGCTCTTTACTTTCTAGAGATCAACTTGCTTGGTTTAGGATGCTTTGGACTAACTTGGTTTCATCAAGCTATTTTGAGGGACTGGCAGGCAAGGCTGGGATATCACGCCAGGAGCTCAGTGCATATTGGACTTCTGTGTCTCATGTCTTTTAGTTCTCTGGGGAGAGTGCCGAGCGAATGAAGAAAACGTATGGCAAATTCTGCGGGCATCACAATGAGGCAGTAAATAACTTCAAAGATCTCTACTCAAAGGACAAGAGGTTTCAGGCATTCGTCAAGGTAGGACCTGGTAGAACAGACGTAGTTGATGGAAAAATTATGTCCTTTCTGCACTCTGGTGAGCATTGTTCTGTAGAACTGAAATTTTCATCTTTGTTCCTTAGAAAAGAATGAGCAGCTCCCTGGTGAGGCGTCTTGGGATTTCTGAATGTATCTTGTTGGTAACTCAGAGAATCACAAAGTATCCAGTCCTTTTACAAAGGATACTGCAGTACACCAAAGGTAGGGACTGGTTCCTCTATTCTGAGCATGTATTTGTTACTCCAGTGTACATTTCTTGGATCCTTTTCAGACAAAGTGTTTTCTTAAGAATTTTTTCTTAGACTAGAGCGACTAATCCAGTCATTGTTGTCTCCCACCACTGTAACGAGAGAACTCCGTTTCAGATCTCTGTTTAGGATTAGTTATTCAGGTTGATTTAGTCGCTATAAATCTGTCTGTAGCTAATTAGGGAGCAACGTGGTTAGATTCCAAAGTCTCCGAGCTGACTTTTTTTTGTAATGGCTGAACTATGTGGTTAATTTTTGCATTTCATCTATACTGTCTCATATACCAAGTATATTGGAATAGTCTCCAACCTCAAAAAGTGTGAAAGTATTAAAAAGCAACAGTATGGGATTTGGGGAGGGAGAAGGAAGGAAGTAAAATCAGGAAGTTAGAGTCCACAAGGATGAAGTGGAAATCAAGGTATTTCTGTTTCTGTTCAAAGAAAATGAAGTGGAACATGAAGACTTGACTCAGTCATTAAACCTCGTTAAAGATGTGATTGCTGCAGTCAATAGCAAAGTCAGCAACTATGAAAAGAAAATGCGTCTTAGTGAGATTTACAACCGGACGGATAGCAAGTCCATCATGAGGATGAAGAGTGGCCAGATGTTTGCAAGAGAAGACTTGAGGCATCGGAAGCTCATCAGAGATGGGCCTGTTTCGCTGAAAAATGCAGCTGGCCGGTTAAAAGGTAAGACTATCCTGCCTTCTGCCAGGAGAGAACACAGCTTGCCGTCTCAGGAGGCAGGATCAGTCCTTAGAGGGGCACCTCCAGCCTCTCTTTATTCTTCTTTGAGAGATTCTGATGGCAGCTTTCCCCATGCTGTACACTCGCTTTCCCTCTCAGCATTTCCAATTCCTCAGTGTTTCTGGGGTGTTAGATAGCTGCTTTTCCTCCTGGTGACTGCTAGCCAGCTGAAAGCTTGGGTTGCAGTGACACCTCTGTGCATCAGCCAAGCAGCAGAGATGCTGAGGGATCCTTTGGGCCAGGAGAATGCTATGAGGCTGCAGTTACCCACAGCAGCGAGTCAGATCTCTGCACCATGACGCGCATGTGCAGCGGTTCCAGGAAGTGTGCTCACTGCCTTTGAAACCCAGCCTCGGCTTCCTGGTGGTTTCTTCCCACTAGCAGCACTGCCTTTCCTTTGCTCTGAGGTCAGCAGTAGGGCTGCCCAGGCTCAACTTTACCATCCGGGTTTCACTGGGGCTCCAAAGAGGTGTCTCACGCTTTTGTTGGTCTTTGAACGTCTTGAGCTGCTGCTGATGCAAACTGGTCAGGAGAGGCTCTGGTGTTCCTACAGCTGCCTTTTGTTTGGTCATTGTTTTCTTGAATTGCTTTTGTTTTGTGGTCAGGTGGAAATAGCTTTTCAAAGGTGCTGTGCTCTGCTGAGCACTGAAGTTCTCTGCTGAGTTCAACACTAAATCTGCCAAGGAGGGCTTCAGCTGCGACCACAGGAGCAGTAGAGCAGACAGGGCTGTGTCTCAGGCTTGGCAGAAAGGCTGGGCTCTTGCTCCAGCATCAGCTGATTAAACCATGATACTTGTGCATGAATGGGGACTGGCAGCCTGGTGCCGTGTTGTGCAGGGAGACAGTAATAGCACCCAGATTTCCATATTGGGTATGATTTATTTTGAGGCTCTGGAAACAGGAAGTTTACGGATGGTTTCTAGGCACCCAACAGTACTACTGACTTTAGATGATGGATGAAGCAAGTTATGCTGCTGTTGTGAAATCTTGTGATAAGTATAGGCTGCATTTGCATTTCTAAATCATAGAAATGCATAAACATACCTCCGTCTGTAGTGGAAGCTTCCAGCAAAAACAGGTCCTGCTGGCAAGCTGCAGAGCTCAGGGAGAGAGTAGCTCGTTCGTACGTTCAGGCTGTTTTGCAGGATTTGAAATGGAGCGCAGAGAAATGTAGGAAGAACTTTTCTTCGAGGGTTTTAGCATTTCCCCTCTTGCAAAGTCAAAGGCTGACTTCTGCAAACCTCCCAGAGCTTCAAGTTCATTTTGCAGCTTTTATTAAAGTTCGGTTGTTCTTTTCTCTGGAACGGATCCTGTCTTCCCAAAACAGAATGGAAGGAATTACCCACAGGATGATTTAACTTTTGGGTTTGCTTCCTCTGTCACAAGATTTCCCAAGTACATTACACAAAACCTCTTTGTACTGAGGGCTCTGGGTGGGGCATTATACTTGCTAGTTGTTGTGCTACTTTAAGATATGATATTAGGGGCCCTGGAAGGCTCTGGGAAAAGGCTGTATTCTGATTCAAAAGCCTCTGTTGGCTTGGTGTTGTGCTTCCTTCTCCCATGAAAGAAAGCCAGGTCCTGCATCTCATGCAGGCTCTGTCAGCTCCCCCTGGAGACAGCAAGAGTTGTGTTTATCTGTGAGCAGAATCAGTGGTGGCTCCTGAAGTCAGTATTTCCTGGGAAAGAAACAGCAGCTGACAAATGTTGTTGTTGCACGGTAACTTAGACTCCGCAAACCACTCATCAAGAGAACCATAAAACCCCAAACTTCCTGTGCAGATATTTTGCTTGAGGGCTAAAATACTGTTTGAGAAAACAGTGCTTGTATTCAGTAAGCATCTCTAGCTTTTGCTGTTATGCCCGTGTCCTAACAGTTAGAAAGCATGTGCATCCCTGCTCCAGCAGACAAGAGAAAATCCTGCAGGTTTCCCAGGTGCTGTTGTGTTCTGCTTGACACAAAAATCGGTTCAAAGCTAACCTGACCCAGCATCCCCAGGAGCTGACTGGGAGGTTTGACCCTGCTTCTAGGATTTGCAGGAACAGTCCTACCATTCCCCAGCACTGGTGTTATAAAAAGAAATCTGTTTTGGGGTAGGTTGTGTGGTTATACTGCATACTGCACTGGTGTGCTGTTTGTTTTGCAGAAGTCCAGGCTGTTCTCCTCTCTGACATGCTCGTATTCCTTCAGGAGAAGGACCAGAAGTATGTCTTTGCCTCACTGGTAAGGCTTCAACTTTTTCTCCTCCTTCCTTTTCTATGTGAGAGACCCGTGATGTGTGTTGTGCAGCGAAGCCAGACATTGCCTGCTAAACAACTTAATTGTCTTGCTTATAACGTTTTCATTTGCTGAGCAGACTTCTTTCTTTTTGATAGGAAAGCGTGTCTTCATGCCCCATCTCCCCTTTCTGCAGTGCCTTAGCACAGCTGATAATTGGCTGAAAACCTGCCTGCCACTTGATACACTTACTCCTTTTCAGTTTGTGCAAATCAAAGCAGCGATGGGTTGGGAGGGGGCAATGGGATAATGCAAATATTGTGGAGATGAATCTTAGCAGAAGGAAATGTCCTGATACATTGTGATCTGTGATGAGGAGCGGGGGGTGAAATGCCACTGCAGTAAATTCAACAGAACAGCTTGAAGACATGTCAGAGGAATATATTTGTAATGCAGAAGACCAAAACCAGTAGCTTTTGAGGGCTGGCAGGCCTCATAAAAAGGCTAGGCACACTGACCTGCTAAAGAAAACCTAGTACCTAATTGAGTCTGTTGGGGCTGTACCTTGCAGGCATGGTCTAGACTGGCTAAACCTTGTGACCTTTCCACTCTTTGAACATTTTGAAAGCTGATAATTTGTTATTCCAGTTCCACCAATGATCTGCACAGATTCAGTGCCCTGCACGGGGGGAGCTGATTTGCACACAAGTCCTGCTAGTGAACCGCTACCAAATTGCCCCAGTTGTAGCATCCTGTAAAATGCACACAGGGACTGACTCGTATGCCTGTAGCACAGCAGCAAAGGGATGTTTTAACCAAGCAGACTGATTTACACAGAGACCATAGCACACAATGAACGTCGTCTCTACATATCTTCATCACAGGAGTCAGCTATGAGCTTCTGAGAACAGCAGGGCTTCTGTGGGATTTGAAAACAAGATGTTACTCCGTCCTAGGGAGCGATCATGAAGATAATGTGTGTGAAGCAGGTGCTAGCAAGCTGCTCTAAGTTGAAGGAGCATGATAGTAATGAAAGAGAGGGTGTGGGCAGGAGAAGATGAGATCAAAGGTCTGCTGGAGTTACAGCAAAATATAGTAGAGTTTGCAAAACCACATAGTCAGATGTAAATTAATTCTTTGTTGAAATGGAACAAGGTGAAATTGCTTTTCCTACAGAACTGAGGGAGGAAAGCAAGCCCTTCCCTGTTCCTTGACAGCATTAAAATGATTTATTTTTTTAATTAGCCAATAGGTTCAGGAAATATTTACAACCTGAGAGAGTTAGCAGTGTGGTTATTGGGACCTTTTCAGTGCTAGTTTGCATCTAGGAACTAGTACTGTTCACCCTCCTCACACATTTCTTTCCATCCGAAGGACCAAAAATCCACTGTGATCTCTCTGAAGAAGCTGATCATAAGAGAAGTGGCTCATGAAGAGAAGGGTTTGTTCCTGATCAGTATGGGTGTAAAAGATCCCGAAATGGTGGAAGTCCATGCCAGCTCCAAAGAAGAGCGTAACGGGTGGATACAGATCATTCAAGATACAATGAACACCATGTAAGCTACCAAGCTGTTCTTGCAAAGCAGGTGGTGCACATGGTCCTGTTCTGGTAGTAACTGAGACATGTCTCTTGTCCAGGAATAAAGATGAAGATGAAGGAGTCCCTTGTGAGTCTGAGTTTGAAAAGAAAGTGTCAGACGCGAAAGTGAGAGGACTGAAAGGTAAAAAACTGCCTAGGACAGACCTGGTTTTGAAAAATCTACGAGAATTGTTGTGTTGGGTTTTGTGGTTGAACAACGACTTTTTTCAAAGGAGTGAGAATTCTGCATCCAGCAAATAATTGTAATCACTGTTTGCACCTCACCTTGCTTGGCCTTATTTTTCTTCTGAGCCTGCTGGGTGCTGTTGCTGTGCAGGGTTGTGCAGAGCACGGTTGTATCATCAGATTCCACTAGATGGGGCCAGTATCTTGGGAATGGCTCAGTAGTCGAAGCTTTGTTTTTTTTTGTCTTCATCTCTTGTTTTCTGTTCACAGAACAACTTCAGCAGAAGGATAAGCAGATCCTCCTCCTGCTAGAGGAGAAGGCAAAAATCTTCCGGGACATGGCAGACAGTTCTGTGCAGGAGGACATGCCAGGCTCCAGGCTGCTCTTCAGAGCCAACACAGAAGAGGCACCAAAAGGAGAGGCCATCATGAAAACTGCAATAAATGAAGGTGAGCGAGTCCGGGAGACACGTTTATTACACTAACCAGTGGACTCACCTTCAGTGAAGCCATCGATCCTCAAGCACCAGTTTTGCAGAGGAAGTCTTCTCTTTGTCAGAATAACACCACAGATAAGGACGCATTGCTACTCATGGTATTGTCTCAGGAACAGGTAATGAGGATCAGGAAAGGAAGCAGATACTGATGGCTGTTGAAAGAGGGTGAAAAACAAGTCAGCACAGAGAACAGCCACGCACTGAATCTGCACTGGGGTCAGGAGCGCCGCAGGTTTTATTCTTTGCTGAAATTTGGACCATCCAGGCTTTTGCTGTGCTTCAGTCTCAGCAAGATGCAGGACTGGGGCTTGGCTTTCAGCAGGTGCTTGTGATGCTTACAAGGGACAAGCAAGTCTGTTGACAAAAGCAAGCATAGATGGAAACTCAGGCAACTTTCCAGTGTGGTTTTTGGAGAGGCTAAAAATTACTAAATGCTGTTGTAAGAGCACACCAGGATTGCCTGGAAGAAGGGAGGGAGGTGTAAGTCTGTGCAGAGGAATTGGAGTTAACGGTCAGACAGACTGAGTTTTTGCAGGGATAATGTGTACTGTTCATGTCACTGTCATAGAAGCGTGGTTTCTTAGTACACCAAAGCATGTGAATTTCTGATCTGAGCTCGGGCAGGGATGAAAGTACCTCAGAAGCCCAAAGTGATGTTTAACTGAGATACCGTTGCATTTTACCAGTTGAGCTGCTGCAAGACCTGGTGAACAGGAGCCTGGGCACTGCCCTTGGACAGCAGGTCAGCAGTACTGCCATGGAACAAGAAGGAGGAGTTGGCCCTATCTCTCTCCCTAGAAGGGCAGAAACTTTTGGAGGATTTGACAGTCATCAGATGAATGCCTCCAAGTGTGAGTAGTTACATGTGTCTGACATTTGTTAATAATGCATATCATTGTATCCTCTTGCGTCAGAAGGACTTCAGCAGCTGGTGATTTGGGTTTCCCAGCTCCTCTTCAGTAACAGTCGATAGGTTAAGTGACAGATTAGAAAAGAAGCCTGTGTACAAATGGAATGATGGTTGCTGAGAACCCATGGCTACATGAAGCTTAAACATCTGAACTCTTTGCTCCTCTGTGCACTCTCTAAATCATCCTTACTCCTTTACTTACATGCCACATGAAGGCATTCAGCTTCTTAATAGGTTAGTTTCTTCATGTTATTGTAATAACTGCAGCTCTGTTCTTCATTCTTCAGTTATCTTCCAGCGGGAGCCTGGTGTTGTTTCATTTGTGAATGGATGAGGATATTGCTGAATCAAGCACCTGGCTCTGCTCTCTATGCATTTGTGTTCCACATACAGCTGCATGTGTTATTCCTGCAGTTAAGTCTCTTCCAAAGAAATGTGTGAATATTTATTTCAGCTGCATAGTTGGCTGCTTCCTAATGCTGTCTTTTCTTTGCCCTAGTCATCAAAAACTTCCCTGTCCTCAAATTCCTTTCTCTGTGGTCTCACTCATACTCCTACCTGTACAGCCAGTTTTGCTGCACTAGTGTCTGTCTCAGCACTGGGATCATTGCACCTCGTCTGACCTTCTGCATTAAGGGAGCAATATAAGCTCCAGACAGTCAGGCATGAGAAGTACGTAGAGGTTTTCCCAGCTCTACTGGAAAGTTGCAAAGCCCTCCACGGGCCTTGTCGTCGTAATGACAAATACACTCACACTGGAGGGGTTTGTTTAGGGTTGTGCCTCTCTCTTGCAGCGATGAATGGGGCAGCCTCAGGCTGTCATCGCCCAGTTCTAAGTTTTCTGCAGAAATGTCCTCTTTTGATTTAGATTGTAATTCAGTATTTGTAGGATCTTGGGAGAAATTGGGAAGAGAATGCAGGGCCCATTTGTTCAGCGGGAGGCATGAAACCTGGTTTTCATCTCCAGTTGTTCTGTTCACAATCTCTGCAACCTTGAGCAGGGCTTGTAACCAGACTACCCTTCATTCTCCCCTCCAGCAAAGCAGAAGGGAGGTGTTTCCTCCTGCAGAGGTGTGGAAGGTCCAAGGACGTGGCGCAGGAGAGAAGGTCTGTTAGGAACACTTGAGGGTCAGCCATTAATAGCAGAGCCTGGCCAGGGGGTGGTGGGAGAAGAAGGCCTTTGTGCTGGGTATCCTTCGCATTGCTGCAGATACAAGTGTACGTAAAGTTGTTTATCATAAAATGAAGGTCAGTAGGGAGGTTAGCACTGCAGGTGTGGGGTTTCCCCATGGGCTGCATCTCAGCTAGCAAGGGGAGTGCAGGGCTCTTGGTAAGAGCTGGAGGACCAAAGATCCATGTGACTCCTTTGCCGGCCGCAAGCAGAAGAGCTGCGCAGGTGGAGAGCTGCAGTTGCCTTGGCCCCACGGGTCACTTCAGTCCTGTTCGGGAGCACTGGTACAAGCCATCTGGGGGAAGTTAGGAAGAGAAGTCCAGTATCCCTTTGAAGATACAGGTTTCTGATAACTCAAGTTGAGGATAAATTGTTAGTGTGGCATTGCACAGCGGTATCTGATCCAGCTGTAAATTGCACTTGCATAAAAGAGGCATTGAAACTATACCTGCAATAATATACCCTGATATGATACTGTTATTGTTCTCTATCTGCTCTTACTCTGCCTCATGTCTTCTCAGCAAGTATTCTTTGGTAGTAGACAGCAGTGCAGGGGCTAGACAGAGCACCAGTTAATAGGAGTGTGCCAAATTTATCAGTACGTTGTCTGAAACCGAAGGCAATCCTACTCTTGAGTTCACATCCATTTTCTCTGGTGGTGCTGAAGGGTTCTGTATACGTAGACACCAAATGCATTTAGTTAAAGTGTCAAGAGCTCTGTGTCCCCTTTGGTGACACATCTGAGTTTCCTGTATTAAATTTCTCAGACCCTAGCAAGTTCTGTGGCTTAAAATGTTAAATAACCAGTGTCAATGCTGGCTTCTCCCTTTAGGTGGAGCAAAAGATGAAGGCGACGATGCTCAGGACCTTCGGAGAACAGAGTCGGACAGCATTTTAAAGAAGGTATCGCTTGGTTTATCTGTCTGCTGCCACTGAGTTCAGATTTCAAGTGACAGTTCTAGTCTTAAAAAATGCCCGAATTTCTTGGCAATTAGAAGTATCTTAATAAGTTATAAAACAAAATTAGAAGTGTGCAGCCAAAACCACTTCGCTGTAGCTGAAATCCTGACTTTTGAACACCATTGCAAATCAGTTGTATTCCTTTGTGGCCCAGGTTATCGGCCATCTGTCTGCAGATCGGCTGAAGCACTTGTTTAATTATGCATCATTATTGAAATTATAAGGTCAACTATAACCTTGCATCTATTCTTGCTCTGGTTTGATCCATCGTGTAACTAAAAAATGATACCTAATTAACATTCCGGTGTATTTGATTTTTAACTTGCCTAAAAAACATGTGTGAATTCTCCCAGAATGGAAGGGGGGGTGGGTTAATGGATCTGTCCTTAGTTCAGCTTCAAAACACACTCGCTGTGGTTTCTCATTTGTCCTCGTATTAAATCTGTGATCTTTTCATAGGGTGGAAATGCTAATCTGATGTTCATGTTGAAAAGGAATAACGAGGTAAGAATTGATTCTGTTGCTCAGCCGTTTCCTTCATTTAAGAGGCAAGTGAATTTGTCTCAGTAGGTGATAATGTAGAAGAAAATACATTTCATTTGCTGCAGCGCATGTAGACTTTTAAATGCGTTAACCTCAACCCAATGTGTCATTTATTTGTTTAACCTTGGATGTTCAGACAGGGAATGTGCTGATTGTCATCTGCTTGCCAGAAGGATGATATATGCTGATTATAGGCAGCAAGGGTTAATTACCACCAGGACGCACAGGGCTGTATTTATTGTGCATCTGCAGACAGAGGGTGTTTAATTTTATGTTGCAGGTGCCGTGAATTGGGGCAATTAGATTTCTATTCTCCCTTTGATACACATTCATAACTCCCAATTAACAGTAATGGTGGAATGAGAAGCAGTTCTCTTAATACCGGCTATGGCACTGCTCTTGCAAATACTGCAGTGGTAATTGTAGAATATGAGAGATTCAGAGAAATTTTTAGCTAGGCTAAAAATATATTTAGGGATAGGGCATCACTCCAAAGTAACCTGCTCTGTATTGATGCCAGAGATGTGTTCGTATTTACCTGTATCTTCAGAGAGCCTCCGTGAACGTGCCTGCTGTATTGCAGTTTTTGTATCTAACGACAGTGGGACTTTATGGGTCAGCTGCGGGTGGCAGAGTACAAATAGTCTGTGTTCACTTGAAGATTTCTTCTTTTTTCACCCCTTGAATTTCTTTCTCTGAAATTTTTAAGTGAACTACTCTTTCTTCCCAATTACTCTGCTTGTTCTTGAGCAAGCTGTTGCTGTGGGAAATGGTTTGCAGAGACAACTCGGGAGTTCCCATGAGGTCTGTGCCGTTTGGTGCTTCTGCAGATGTTTCCTGCCACACTGATGGCTAGGAGAGTGAGGAAGATGATGCCAGGCATGTCTGGGAGATGTCCAAGGGATGTATTTGTGTATGGGGGATGACGCAGTCATTGCAAGTGAAGAGTGAAAAAGCCAAGGGTGTAGAGGGATGGCTATACAGCTTGTCAGACCCACCAGTGGGTCACAGTGGAACAGGAGGGTGCTTTACACATACCCTGACACCCAGTGAGATCTAATAGCAGTGCTTTTGTTTTCTCGCAGCAGGTTCTCCAAACCATTACCAGCCTCCATAAGCTGCTCAGTGCTTTGCAGGTAGGCTTAGCCATTCATCCCGCTTCTGCATGCTGCTCACCCACAGTGCACATCCCACCAGCCAGTAACAACCACTCACACTTCACCCCCCAGCTCCCCTTCCCCTTTGCCTGGCTGAATACCCCATGGACTGGCTTGCAGGCAGCGTGCTGACAGGTCATAGGAATGAGCTGCTGCCTAAGTGAACTGGTGCTCGCCTGAATTTGGGAAGCTTCTGTGGGAGGTGCTCTGCCAGCATCCTCTGCCAGCCCAGTGGTAACACAGCGGTGCTGAGCTGTGTATTTGGTGGGAGAAAGGGATTGACACAGCACCCTGAGTTTTTCAGGGCTGGGGCCTCTCTGTGTGGAGAAGATGCTGCAGTGATTTGTGTCCCCTCTCTCTTAGGGCGTTGTGCTGCAGCAGGACACCTACATCGAGGACCAGAAGCTGGCTCTGAGCGAGAGGGCTCTGACCCGAAGCTTCTTCCGGCCAACCTCCCTGCTGGAGCAGGAGAAGCAGCGCAACCTGGAGAAGCAGCGCCAGGAGTTGGCCAACCTGAAGAAGCAGCAGACGCAGCACCAGGAGGAGAGGCGAAGGAGAGAGAAGGAGTGGGAAGTCCGGGAGAAGGAGCTGTCAGAGCAGGAGGCCCACCTGGCCCAGCGAGAGGAGCAAGTCCAGAGAGGGTGGCAGGATCTCGAGCGGGAGCGAGAAGAGCTGCAGGTGAAGAAGGCCGCCTACCAGCTAGATCTGGAGAGGCTTCGCACGGCACAGAAGCAGCTGGAGAGGGAGAAGGTGCAGTTCAAGCAGGACGTGGAGCGATTAGCTCAAATGCGGCAGGAGCCTGACCACAACCAGGTAAATGATGCCCGTGGCTGGGCTGCTGGGGAAGCCATGCCCTGCAGGGAGCTCCTGGACAGTTCCTGGGCCAGCTGCATGCCAGCAGTGATAGACTGAGGGCTGCCCAGTCCTGAGCAGTAGGTGGTTACAACAGCCTGAGCTCTGCCTGCTTTTCTGTGCCGTGTGTTGGGGACAGGAGAGCAGAGGTGGCTGGCTCGCAGAGAAGATGCCTTGGCCACCCCAGGAGCTCAATGCTGCCTTTGACATTGGCCTTCACCGTGCAGGGGCTGAGCTCTTGGGAGCCAGCAGGGAGATGAGGTGTCCTTCTCAGAAACAGCCTGAGACATTGTGGGTTACTTGCATCCTCCAGCTGTCAAGAAAGCCAATTGCAAGGGTGATAACTGCCAGGGAAGGCTGTTTGTACACTTAACGTCTGTCTCCAAAAGTGTTCTCAATATCTAGCAAAGATAGGGCATTGTCCCTGTCCTAAAGAGACTGGGCACCTGCGGTCTGGTCATGGCTCAGTGAGCAAAGGTGCCCAGCTCTGCTGCAAGAGCCTTCTGGCTGCCCACAACCAGAAAGAAAAGCCCACACCTTTCTGTGTGATCCTGCATTCTTTAGTAAGCTGGATTTTATTATTTTATAACTGTGCAGCAGTCTGGCTGAGGAGAGCAAACCTCCATTGGCAAAACGGGCTGAATTTGATCCTTAAGCCTGTTGTTAACTGTTTGTTTCGTTGTAACTCACTAATTCTGAACGTGCTTTGCTTAGAGCTGTGGCAAAACTAGTTGATAAATGTTGGATTGCAGACTGAAAATGATTTTGGGTGCCTGAATTGCAGAGCTCAGCAGTGAGCTCTGAACAGCAAATCAGAGAAGGGCTTGCTCCTTCCCACCTCAGATGCTGATGAGGCCAGAAGTCTTCTGAGCACACAGTGAAGCTGTTCCAGCATCAAGCACACACAGACGTGCGAGGGGCTTGGACGCTATGGGAGAGGCTGAGGTAAAATAGCTGTGAGGCCTGGGGGATGAGGAGAAGGAAGCACCTTTTCAAGGCAGGTCCCTTACTGACATTTCAGAGCTATTAATAGAGGGTTTGGTGAGGCTTTGTTGAGCTGTTGTTTTGATCTTCCCTTTGAATGTGCGAGCTCAATTACATCCTGAGACAGCCGTTGGGGGGGGGCGGGGGGGAGAAATCAGGAAAAATCTTTCTGCTTTCATCTTTTGCTTGGGAAAGCTTCCTTTGACACATGCCGCTCCAGTGCTGTGTGCTGGCGTTCCCCTCCCGAAGAGGCACGCTTCTTCTTGGCCTTCTGCCACCATCTGTGTGCACAAACGAGGCAGGGTGAGTCTTGGTATCGAGATCTTAGAGAATATTTGCCCTTGGCTTGTTGACACATAGCATAGTACATGTAGGAGCAAAAGATACTGGAGTGTTACTCTTCATATGCCTCGTTTCTTCGTCCGAAGCAGAGAGGGCTGCTTCTCTCATTGCTTTGACTGGATGGGGACCACACTTTAGCTGGTGAATAGGTTACATGTTCACAAGAACAACCTTTGTCTCTGTGAGTGGTCTGGGACATAACTTTCCTATCCAGGTTCTCTGCTAGCCTCTTTCATGTCCCACTGAAACACTTTTCTTTTCTTTTACAGGTTTCAAATCTACATGAGAAACTTGGAAGAGTCCCTTCCCAGTCCAGCGTTGATGACTCCTCCAAGCAGAAGAGCCCATCCCTTCCTAAACAAGGGCACTTTGATGCAGAACTGTCTGTCTCCCCCAAAAGGAACAGTCTTTCAAGGACACACAAAGAGAAAAGCACTTTCCATTTGCTTAGCACAACAAACCAGACTAACAAGGCAGCTGAGGAACAGCACCAGATGCCTACCCGCCTCTTCAGTTTAGCCAAACCAAAGGAGAAGAAGGAAAAGAAGAAAAAGGGCAGGGGACATCGCTCTCAACAGTCTGGTGAGTGTCAGGGGAGGTCATAGGTTTGTTTTCAGGGTCAATGAGCTGGCTTCTCCCTCCAGCCAGTGAACTTGTGGAAACCGTGAAATCTGGCCTTGAAGTTGGATGCGGTAACGTGTGGATGGAGAAGATCAGCTGTGATGAGTGGAATGCCCAGGCTGAAGTGATCTTCTGTGGGCTTTTCTGCCTCTTCTGCAGCCCCTGGGATAGTCAGAGGGACACACTCTGCTCCCTGCTCCTTCCCTTCCCCTCTGTTCCCCAGTCCTGAGCAGCCTTCACCAGCTATATTCTCCCATTATTTTTAACCTTACTCTGCTTTGAGGAGGAACAGGTCCTGCTTCTGTCTATGTGCTTTCAGGGGCCGCTGCTGGCCCCTGTTGCAGCCCCTGAGGCATTGCTGTCTGCTTTAACTCTGTGCTAGTTTGGAAGTGATACCTGCAGCCCTCCTGGTGGCCTCCCCCTTCTCAAAGAGATCCATGCCGTTTTTTTCTTTGGTAGTTTTGCATCTCCTTAAGACTCAGTCCTGCACCTCAAACCCCTGATGCAGATAGGATTTCATCTCACACCCTTAGATGACCAGCTTATCGTTATTAACTCACTGATGTTCTCCAACTTGTGAACGGGAAAGTTCAGCAATTACAAGATGTCATTTCCTGTTAGCTCATTGGGAAACTGGACATCTTTTAAGGTGCTTAGTGGATTGGGCAGACAGCAGGGTTTCCAGATGCATGGAGTCTCTCTCTCTACCTGCTGTATTCCTGTAGTGATTCCCACATGGTTGTTTTTGTGCTGCAGATTCTCACTCATCAGAAGCACCTCCTGAGGGTGAGGAGATCTTCTGCTGAGCACGGACGGTTCCATTGGTCTCTCTTGGCGTTGGTACAGTGGACATCTCCCTGCCCTCTCCACAGCACACGGCTGGTGCCTGCACCTGACAAGCATCTGGAGGTTTTAAATAAAACATGTTATGAAGTCTGTTAAGTGGTGGGAAAGGACCTCTCTCCTGTGGTTTTGCTTGAATTCTCACCGCAGAAGCTGCCGGCACAGCATATCATGCTGTCTCTGGGCAAACCTTGGTTTAAATGGATTGGGATAGATGTTTTCTGTCTCTTCTTACTGCTAAAGGATGAGAGAACATAGCCTTAAGGGGTCTGTGCCTTCAAATTCCCCTTTTCTGGGGAACATAACCAAAACCAAGCATTTAGCAAAAGATTTGGACTCTACAAATGGTGCGTACACACTGGCATATATAGATATACTGTACATATACATATATGTATGTATGTATCCACTGGGATATGCTTACAGTCTGTACAGCCAAGCTTAGCTCGGCCCGTGGGGATAGATGATACCTGATGACTTTCAGGGAGCATGTAGATATTAAATATCTTGCCCGTACTGCTCCGATCGTAACACCGTTGACTTGCACGCCCCTTTTGCGCCCATGGTTATAGGGATTGCTTGGTTTCTGAAAGGTATCTTACACCAGGGAGCAATAACAGCATTCAAAACAAAAATTCAGAGGGGGAAAAATAAAATCTAAAGCAATTCCAAAATATTTCCATGAGGCAGAGGGTTTAAACATCAGACAGTTTCCAGAAGAAAGCAGAACGTCTTTGGGTATATTTAAAACTGCAGAGAAGAGAAATTTGGTAGGCTCGTAAGGCAACCCCAGGGAGCAAAACCAGACAGTCTTCAAGTGGGAACAACGCTAAGCAACATTGGTTTTATGCAGTGTCTTTGAGCTCCAGATCACTCCTAAGTAAAGATTTGGGGTTTTTTTTTCCACAATATAGTTCTCCAGTTGCATTTGACGTCCTTTCATTAGAAGCCTGATGGAGAGATGGCTGAAATCTGCTTTTAGGGACCTTTGTTCTGTTATTTGTATTTTTCTTCCCCCGCTTTTTCTGATACCCTTGGGCTTCTGTTTGTCTGGATTTTGTCAGCTTCCCTTGCTCGTTTCTAAGGCAGAATGAGACAACAGCAATCCCAGAGCACTCTGGTGAGACATCGCAGGTCAGAGGACTGAGTGATGGGAGCAGAGCAAACTCCAAAGAGGTGGCTCCTAGGCCCTATGCCTACAGAATGCCGTGTGCTTATAACCATTTCTGGGGAGGTACCCCACTCTCATGGACAAAAACACTGTGAGACAGGTCCACAGGTCCATTTCCGTTGCAGTGGGCTCTAGAGTGAAAGTGTCTGTGTGTCCGTGTGTTACCATCAACACAAGGGGAAGGTCTGAGGGTGGCTCTCGCTGTGCTGGCTGTGAGGTGTTTGTACAGCTGTTGAATACAGGCGTGTGTTCAGCGGGGGAAGAGAAATTCAGCGAGCCAAACTTTTCTCCAAAATTATTGTTCTTCCAAACCCTCTCAGGGGGATTGCCTGAGTGGATTTGTAAATGGTTACGAGACGCTATCAGCTTCAGAATAGCTCCAGGGTTTGCTCAGTGTTTGAAGCTGTCAAGTGCATTTCCTTTCCTACTAGTTTTTCTTAAAAAAAAAAAAATTAAAAAAAAAAAACAAACAAAAAACCCCACAAAACCCAACCCCAACATTTCACTTTTTGCACTATTGTTTGTTTTCAGTGTGCTCTTTGGCTTCTCACGAGCTAGTAACCCACAGCAGTTTTCAGAGTTTGGTGCTGATGAGTATCAGCATTGATGGTGAGGTGGATGCTTCGACTGGTCTGTCTTGGTCAGTGCAGGAATCCTAAGCCTGCTTGCTTTTGAAGCTCTCTAAACTATTAAGACTCGAAAGAAAGAAAAATAAAAGGAAGAAAGGAAAAAGGTTTGAGATTTATTTTTATTTTGCCTTTTTAATATTATTTGGTGCTTTTTCTTAATTGCAAGCAGGGCTTGCAAAAAAATATTTATCTTTCTGTTTATTTGAAAGAGTTCTTTTTTTTAGAAGAAGTTTACT
>JAAGNO010018029.1:0-17812 GCA_033439905.1 Ceryle rudis
GAGTTACTACCAAGGATTGGTGTGCAGACCAAGGCCACTGCTGGATCTTGTGTACCATGTTGGGGGGTGCAGAAAGTGAAAGTCTGCAGCTGCAGGGAGCAGACAGGACAGGTGACCCCCAACTGACCAACGAGGGATTCCATCCAACATACATCATGTTTGGTATAAAGCTGAGGGATCTGGAGGGTCTGTCCCTCTCTTTGCCCTCTTGGACTGCTTTGCTGGCTTTGCTTGGCTTGGCTCAGGTCCTCTTTCAGTTCATTCCTCAGAGCATCCCAGGAGGACTCTGTCCATTCTGCCTTCAACCCTGATCTGTGTGTTCCTGAATGTGGTACCAGAATCCAGCTCCTGAACACAGCTCCCCAGTCTGGGACTGCCCCGGTGTCTGCTCCACTGTATCAGTGGTGGTGGTGGTGATGTAATTACCATCAGGGGGGTTGGGTTCGATGCTGGTTTTGTATATATTTGTGTATATTCCATTTATTATTATTTCCATTTCCATTAAAGCTGTTGTAGTTTCCTTTTCTAATCACTAAGTCTCTCTCCCTTTTTCCCTTTCTCTTCCCCTTTGGGAAGGGAGCGGGGTTAACAGAGTGTGTCTGTTATAGGTCTTAAGTGGCCACCCTGACCCTAAACTGTGACAGTAAAGTTTCCTACATATCTACATATGTAGAATATTGCTTAACACTGAAGAGAGGTATTGCTGTTGATCTGTTCATATAACTGCAGGACCCATGGCAGATTTTTATGTTCACATCATACATCTTTCTAATTTCTATGGGTCATCACATGTGCCCCATAAGATCTAGTTCCTGGCACTTTTATTCATTTGAACACTCTCTTATACCTGTGATGATTTCACTGAATTCCATGGCAACTCCTAAAGTTTTTGTATGAAAGTTCAGTCAGAATTCTGGTCCAAATAGCATCTCAGCCCGAGGTCTCAGCATGGCTAATGTAATAGTGGTACGTCTCTTTCCCATAACATGCTGACGTAGGGTGTGGGTTTTACACTAATGGTGACAAACTCCATAGCAAATGATAATCTGAAAGCTGTCGGATACTCTACAGCAGTCCTGTTTTCCTAGCAGTGGGGTGGTGCTGGTGGCTGAACAAAACATCTTTGCATTCAGATCCTAAATGAGCCATTTGAACAGGCTTTTATGGATTTTTCTTTAATATTCTTGACTCTTTCATCCCTGAATGCTGTTTTCTAGCTCCCCTGATCTTGATGGTTGTTGACAGTAGCTGGAGCTCAGGCTGAGAGTACAGAGAGTAAAATACTGATGATTATTTAATAACAATACTGGATTTGGGCTTGAGAAACTCGTCAGGAAAACTTTTTAGAGAAACATTTATGCAGAACATAGGAACAACCTTTTCAATTGCATCTCCATTGCTGCCAATATCCTCAGATACCTACAATCTAGTAAAGAGCCAATGTCCTTTCTCAGCTAAAAACTGCGTTTGCAAGTCACATCTGGTCCCTGGTTTGCCAGGTATGGTAGAAATGCAAAGGTTTATATAGTGCCTGCCCTGAGGAAGTTATTAGCTGCAGTAAGATACTACAAACAGTAAACTACCACGAACACATTACAAAACAGCAGCATTCACGTGCAAATTTTGAAGAAATTCTGGAAACAAAACACAGCTCCGAAGACAGTAAAGGAAGGCTCCTCTGGGCAGACAGAATCAGAGAGGGATGCCCACTCTGCCTACATCTATCTGCAATCTCAGAAGATGTAGTAGCAATTAATAATTACAGCGTTTATCCCGTCACCTGGTGTAGCCGCAGCCCCAGAATACAGCAGCATGCTGACGTTGTTCGTCTCCTGTGCCAGCAAAGGATTGTTGCTGTCTCTGGAACGCTGAAGCTGGGCAAGTGCGCGTTCCTTAAGGAGAAAAACGGTGTTGGGATGTAACTTCTCCGCATCCCGGCGGAGCCGGCGTTGCGCACGGCAGAGCTGCAGCAGGGATCGTACATCAGGAGAGAAAGAGGACAGACACGGGAGGGGGCTCTGAGCCAAACAAGGCTGACGGAAGGAAGCTCCTTCCGTCCGTCCGTCCCTCCCTCCCTGCAGGACCGGCTCTGTCCCGCCCCATCCCGGCCCACTCCCCGGGGCCACGCGGCGGGGGCTGACGGGCTGCGCCCCGCGGTGCCGCAGGGGGGAGCCGTGGGGCACGGCGGGCGGGTGGTGGTCGTGTCGCCGCAGGTGGTGCCCGTGATCCCCAGGGGTGCGGCCGTGTCCCCACGGGCGGGTGGTGGCCGTGTCCCCGCAGGAGGGGCGTGGCTGTGTCCCCGCAGGTGGTGGCCTTGTCCCCCCGTCAGGGCACGGTGGCTCTGAGAGAAAGTTACAAGGTGACTCGGAAATCGACCATAACGGCTACTAGGAACATGCACAGCTGGGAAAACACTTCAGGGTTTGCGGCAGAGGGGCGGGTGGAAAACACGTAGTAAATGGAGCAGATCATAATTCTCACGTCCTTCAAAGAGCAAAACCTTGGCAATGTTTTGCTGTAGAAAAACACGAAAATACAGAAAATGAGGAAGCAGGGGCCACAGGAGTTACGACAATGCACCCGAGTACTGCCCATAATCATTCCTACTCATTAGTGGTGTATTTCAAGACTTGACTTTGGCTGAAGCCAAGCCTGTTGGTAATACAACAGCTTTCCTAGCTTGCCGACATTGCCTTGCTTCCTCTTCTGACTGAGAAAACAACTGAGCAGTGGGTGGAAAAGGGCTTGTTTTCCTCTGGGGCCATTGATGGCTCCAACAAATACCAGTGATGGTTGCTTTTCGCACAGGGGGGTATTCCATCTCCTGCATGATTTCTCTCCAAGACAGCAGTGAAACTAGTTAGAAATATTTGAAAATGTAAAATAGTGTGCTACAGTCAAATGCTTTTGAGTTTGAGAATGCATCATTTACATCTCAGAATATTAACTTAAGAGAAACAAATTAATAGAAAATTGGAAAATCAGGATTGGCTTCCAGTTTTGTGCTGGGCCCACGTGCAACACCCAGTAACAATGTATGTTATAGGTAAGTCACAGTGTACTTTCAGTTTGTGGAACAACCCATTTCCATTAACTGTACTTGTCAGTCAAATAAATTTAAGGATTAAAAACATCTCCACTGTTCTTCAGACCTTATTTCATGAAGCACTGCAAGATAACCCCAGAATATTAACATTTTTGTATAGTCCAATTAATTTTTTCAGTTATTATCATTTGGGATACCTTTTAAAAGGCCAAGAGCCAGACTTAGAAAAGGAAATCTGCATCTTCTTCTTAGGTATCGGAGAAGCTCCTCTGAGTGACTGACCTTAAGAACAGACTTTCAAGATCTGTATTCAGACTAGTCTGGAGGATCTCCAATAGGTGGGGTGAGAAAAGCCTCTCCTGTTCCTGCAGCTGCTCGGTTGGGCAGCAAGATCCCTATGTCAGCAGCACAGCCCAAGGGAACCGGAGTCTGCAGCTTGAGTAACAAAGGGAGCACTGAGTCTCAGCCCTTTCTCCCTTTCCCTCTTGTATTCTGTGTTACATTAGCATTGATAAGTTGCCAGACTAAACAGAGAGGTGCCCAGCAAGTATAAGTATCTGCTTTGTTCGTGGCCTCTGAAGAGCTGTTTTTTTCAACCGTGGTTTGCCATTTGAGGTACCTAAACTCTGCCCAGCCCCAGGACCCCAAGAAATGTCATTCATAATACTCTAAAGACTGGAACTATAGCCTCAAAATGCCACACATAGGAAACACCTCAGATACCCTACAACCATCCTACAAGGTCAAGCCTGTAAATCAAAGTAAAATGTTGCTGGTTTTAACTGTGAGGTGCCATCAGTATCTATTACATCCCTCCAAAATACCAGATACATTCTATGCCTTGCACCTCTGCAGTGTGCCTGTTTCAAAGCACTTTAAACATCTGCTGAGGAGTTTGCATATAATCTTTGCTTTCCTTGTTCTGTTTTTCATTAGTGTGCATACAGTATTTGAATAAAATGAATACTTACTACTTGATTCTTCACCCAGTAAAGACTGGCGTTGTAAATATACCATATTTTTGTGTTCGTACTGGGTGCTGTTCCTCATTTACCAAATTTTTACAGTATGGACTAAAGGGACGCTTTTAAAAATAGTTTAATATGAGTGGAATCAAGGTTATATGAGTTATGAGCCTAAATCCATCCTGACTAATTGAACCAGACTATTTTAGGTACAATTCAAAATTCGCATGTATACTTTTATGGTTTTTAAGACAGCTTGATCAGCATTTTCAAGTAAAGAATGTTTTATCTGGCACACTGGAACTTTATTCTAGCTGTGGAATAAGAATACTGGTAGAAGGTGTTAAGAGATTTGGAGTGCTGTGAAATGGTGTAAGTTTTAATAGGCTACAGCGAAACCAGAACTTGATCAATTTAAAACACATATAACATTGTAACTGTGAAACCAGTTCTGCATGACCCTCGCTTGACCTTTGCCTCAGTGAGGCATCCTTCAGATGTGTTCTGGTTAGCACACCAGCTCAGAGTTTTGACAGCAGTTCACATTCAGTGCTTACAAGACCATCAGCTGAAAGAATTTCCCAGGGAACACTCTGAATCCCATCTCCCCTGTCCAGAAGTGTTGCTTTTAACACTTATGCTTCATTGACTTGCACAAAAAGAATATGAGTGGCTGTGAAGACTCTCTCTCCCTGAAAGGTGGGATGGGAAAACCCCAATCACCCCCACCATACACTCATTTCCTCCAAAATGGGAAGCAGTGATGAATACCCCCATACACATGTACCTCTAGTTGATCATTTGATGGTAATTTGGAAATACCTGCCATGCCTTTCATTGTAGGCGGACGTTAGCAGATGCCATTTCAGAAGAATCTGGGCCACCAACAGCTGTTGGTCCTTCAGGTAGGAGCTAGTCAAACAGGGCAGCACTGTGACTGAATTGGGATAACTGGACAGTAAATTGTACACAATCTGTATGTCTGTCCCTAAAGGCTTTAGCCAGAATATGAGTTGGTTCTGGGATTTCAATTGCAAAATAGGAATAAACTTCTCACATTGCTGAATAGTATATAACCCCAGCATCTTAAATGTGGTTTAGGGCCTTCGGAGAGTAGGTACCTAGGCAGCTTATGCTAACGAGGGTTTGTAACCACAGGAAGAGATTACTTCTTAATTTTTCTGTAATTTTTTTTTCTATAAAACAAGTATGGGAAATCACATGCAAAGAATGACATACAGTGCAGGATCAGGACTGCACAGCTGACCCCTTAGAAGGCAGGACATGCACAAGGCAGGATATAAAACTCACCTGATCATGCATGAAGTTTATGGTACAAGCTTCATCACTGAAATCTCAATTTTTTTAGCTGCAAATGTATCTAAACTTCACCTCCTAGATAATACAAGGGAAATAGCAGAACATCCACCAAAAGGTAAAATGTTAAATAACAACTGTATGGCTTTTTGCAAGATGTACAATACAGTTCAAAAAGCTTTGGAGCTCAAGGCAAGAATAATTAGAAACATTCATGGCATGCATGAGGAGGAAAGCCAGACTGGATAAACATAGTCACCTCTTTTGACAATAAAATACATGAATCTGCCAGAAATGAAATGGTCCCTACAAAACCATGAAGTTCTGTTTTTGCCTGTAACATACCTTTAGCCTTTCTTCTCAACAAATGCAGTCATAAGTGTATGATAAAAAAAAAAAAAATCTTCTCCCATTTTGAGCTATAAAGCCTTGCAAATAAGCAAAAAATAATACTTAAATTCATGGAGTGATTTCCCTAAAATGGATGAAGTAAGCAAATAACTTTAAGTAAAGCAGTTTTAATAAGATTATTTGAGGCTACCTGTATTACACAGAATACTGTCATGTCTTTGATATAGACGTATGTTCATGTGTACTTATTGGCACCAGTTTAAATAAATCAGATTAAGGCTACTATGGTATGACAGCTCCTTAAGTACTTCTCTGAGATGGCTGCAGTGGCTGTTTTTCCAATTTTAGTTCTGTTGCTTAGTGCATTTGGGCTACAATTCTGCATATTGCCATTACAGTTTTGAAATACAGAAGAGATTACAAGAGATTGCACTAATATGTCTGACGAGCACCACTGAAATTCAGAGTTAAGAATGCTGGAAGGTTCATCCACAGGAGAAAAGACAGGAATTAGTAAACTGTGTTTCCCAGCACGTATTCACATCAAAGTGATTTCAACACAGAGTATTTTATAGCATTGGTTGGTTATCTTTTAGTATTGCATACTTTACCAGCTGACCTGCAACCATGCTATTTAAAACTAATTGAATACTAATATAGGTGAGGACAGACAGAGAAAACACACTAAAAATGCTTACATTTGTCTAATATGAGCCTATTGTGTCATTTAATTAATTTCAAAAAAGAACCTAAAGCAACTTACTACCTTGAGGGAAGATAGATTATTCTTATCTTGTGCACAAAAGAAATTAATTGGTCTGACTGCAATGAGGGATAAAAGCGATTCTCTAGCAGTGTGTTTTCAATGAATATTGTATACAGCACAGATGTATAAATCAGAGCACAACTTCAGCTTCATGCTCTTCACGTCATTTTACTTACCATCAGTTCCTATTTCATTTTTAAGGTCAGTACAAGACTGAAAAAGACACGAGAAAAGACTGAGTATTGAAGAATACTTCTTAAATCATTAGTTGTTTGTCATTTTAATGGTGTTAGATTTTAGCAAATTTATGAGGCATAAACTAGTTAGCTTTACAATGTCCAAATATTGTTAGTCTTAGATGACTGCTCATTTGAAGCCTGTGCTCTCCACTCAATTTACAGACTGCCCCTATTTTCTTAGGCTGATGATGTAACTGCCCTATTTGCAGTGTCTTGGTCAGGATAGAAATACAGCGGGCTCTGTGATGATGAATTTGCTCTTGGAGGTGGTTGTGTACTAGTCAGTCTTTCAGAATTTCCTGGAGAATTCTCCCTCCACCTTGGACTTGCCTGCTCCTGAGACACTTCCCACACAGATGGGCACGGGGAGGTAAAATTCATGGTGGATCGTGAGAGGTAGTTCTCCTGAAGACCTTCTTCTTGGAGGCACCTGTTTGAAAGCACTTCTTTTTCTTTGGAGTTTCGCCATTTCATTCTTCGATTCTGAAACCAAATTTTCACCTGTTTGCAAGTTAGTGAGAGTTTATTATCATTCTTTTCTTTAAACAACTTTGCCCTAACAAAGTGGTTTTTTTCTTTCTGTCCCTTTAATGTCATGTTCCTTCCTTATTCATTGTTACAGCAGATCCAGTGAAGCTGACTGACTGACATTATCTGAGGATTTTCCCATCGCTACTTATTACAGCTGGGCCAAATACTCTCCCTGACTTTCACCACCTCAAACAGGTGATTATTTGGCTTAGACTCGGAAAAGGACATCACAGTGGATAGTGATAGAGCAACTTCCTACAGCAACATCCTTCTAGACAGAAAAGGATTCTCAGAGTAAATTAGCATCATCATTAGCAAAACTAAGTGATGTAACTGGTGATGTGAAGCCCTCTATTTAAAAGAGGCTCTAAGAACTATGTCTGTCCTATTCACAAACATAACTAAAACCAGCTTGGCCATACAGCTTCAAAATGACTATTATGATGTATGATACTACAGTAGTGAGCATTTAAAAGACATTTTTCTGCCTGACTACAGTTTTCCAGGAGTTGCCTAGAATCCATGTGCTTTTTAGATAAAATCAATTTTTCAAAAACTGAGTTGCAAAGCTTGGTCATGAGCTTTCAACGGCATTTAGGAATCCCTGGGAAAAGCTTGGGATAATATAAATCTAGAAACTGGTTTCACCTAAAGATAAGAATGGGAGGGAAATCAATCAAATTATTCAGATTGTGTTCTATTTACCCTTAAATATTTATATTTAGTTTTAGTATTCAGATACTTGATATGATGATAAAGGGGCTATGCTTTCAAAGGTTTGAGAATGCCACCTTAGATGGCAGGTACTCATCCTCCAGCACAACTGGTCACAAAATTGAAGAAGTAACCTTCACGGCAATTGCTCTTCCTTTCGTGAGGAAAAATAACCAAGCGACAAAACATAGATACCCTCTGGTCTACCATTATCATAATATTATTTTCCTGTAGTGGTAGTTGTGATCTGTGTGTTGGGTTTTTTTCAAACAGAAGAAAAACTGAAGGAAATAACTATCATAGTAGGAATTTGACTACATATTCAGAAATCTTTAGGCAGCTCACTGGTGAGTGCAATTGCACATTTTCATTAAGTAGTTTATGCTGCAGAGATTACAGATCTGCTCATCACGCTGAGAAGCACCACACTCTGCTGCTTTTATAGCTGCAGTGCTTGCAATGGCGTCAGAGTCATTCAGGTTGCAAGGAACCACTACAGACCCCAAAATCTTAACATCCTGTGCAAAGTGAGGCAATTGCAAAGTTAGATCAAATTATTGAGGGCTTTGTCAAGTTTGGAAGAGCTCCAAGGTAAAGATGATGAGAACTTCCAATACCGTTCCCTGTCTTTTCTGCTCCCTAGACAGCTTCTGCCATACCTATCTTAAGCACTTTCACTCCTGCTGCATGCAAATAAAATTGTACTTTCACTCTCTCATAGTCTTCCAGCTGTACTCTAGAGATCTGCATCTAATCCAGCCCCTTCATCTAATTCACCCACCTGCCAGTGGCTACCATGTTCATTTTCTGTTGCTACATGCCCTCACAAACATTTTTCCAGTTTCTTTCAGACTTTGCACTCTTCAATCCAGGCACTTTATCTGCGGCTAGGTCAGGCCCCTGGGCTACTGCCACTCAGCAGCACCATTAATGTACTTGTTCAGTTAGAACAACTCGCTGGAGGCATTAGACCCTCACCTAAACTCTCAAGTCCTGCAGTAGGCCAAATCAGACTCATAAAAAATCCTATGAAATGTAAATTACTAAGTAAAGTGGGAGCATTTTAGAAAGTCACCCTGCAAATTTTTCCTTCTACACTTTCTCTCAGCTCCAAGGATCTCTTGGTTGCCTGTCTCTTGGGGAAAACTGGTTTCAGAGCAAGTGCTGTTGATTGCACTGTCACTGGCTGTTCACCTGAGAGTGCAAAGGGTGCTCAGGGGAATGCAGGAGGGCTCTATGCTCTGCTTTTGTCTGCCTGGATCACTGCCTATCAGGCAGGGGCATGAAGCACAGTTTCCTACCCCAATGCTCCTAAGGGGGCTTTGTCAGACAGCAAAATGGGAGTTGGAAATGAAACGCAGAAGTCACATTTCTCCCACTTCATGTGAAAATGTACACCTTCAGGAAATAAACCAGGAAGCTGTTCAAGCATTCCATGGTTAAAGCTGCCATTGATTTACTGAGGTCTTTGTTCAGTGAAGGAGCTCAGGGCTGCCCCTGTGCTGTTCAATTTTCCTCTTTCAAAGCCCTTTTAAAGATTTTTCCTCAAAAAGACAGAAAGTCACAGATGTTCTGTTGTTCCTTACCTGAGACTCCTTTAGACCCAGGTTAATGGCCAGTTTCTTCCTGTCTGTTTTACTAATATACTTCTGCTTCTGAAACATTTTCTCCAAAGCTTTCCTCTGGTCTTCGGAAAAGACAGCTCTTCTCAATATACCTCTCCGGGCTTTGGAGTTAGACTCCTGGCTCAGAAGAGGCAGCACACTTTCATCTCCTAGTGGAAATGGATGAGAGTTGCACATAATATCTAATACATATCAGAGAAATATTTAGTGCCAGCAGACTATTGTCCCACTTTTGATTTGTTGGTGTTTTAAGTGTGTCGTAATGCTTCAGTGATCTTCATTAAGGACTAAATCCTCATTTGGATCTAGAGGTGTTGTCAGTGGTCAAGAGTCTCCCCTTGACATGGTAAAAAGTAAATCAGATGAGTTCATAGAGGATCACAAACACAGGGCCCATGCTACTTGCAAAATTCAAATACAGTCAGGGGAAAACCTCCACTTTCCTTTGCCCATCATTGTCACTGAGTAAACTGCAGTAAGTTTTCCTAGGAGTTTATTTTCTCCTTGTGTGAAATGTAGAGCCAGATAAAAGTGGTCTGTAATACTGATTTGAAGAAACTATAGGCTTTTTTTAGTTTTGTTTACTATCAAAAGGCTTTCAGAGTGAACTGTTTACCAGAAAATCCCTGGCCATTCACTTACTTATTCTGGAAACTACAGCAATTTCTTTATTAGAGGATTTGGGGAGTGCTTGGACTTACTCCTTTCAGACTCATTTCTAATCCTTTGACATCCCATAACAAGTCCTGGGAGGCCAGTTTTCAATGAATCCAAACACATCTCCTTGATCCATGCTTAGAGGGAGCCCTACCCTGGAAAAGAGCCTCAAAGCTGGGGCCAGAGCTGCAACAGAGAAGCAGAAGTGTTTGTGCTGTCCCTTCATTGGCCTAACAAAGAGCACAGAACCCCCAAATCCAGATAAGTCTCTTGCCTTCCTCACACCCAATAACACCTAAAGCCGTAGGGCTTTGCCATGCTCCCTCTACTGCAGAAGGATGTGGTTTATGGGAAGCAGTCCCCAGTGAGGCTTGGTGTGCCTCCAGCACTCCCAGCTCCTGTGGATCCTCGCCCCATAAGGAGCACCAGAGGCCAGTTGAGCAGGGCCTGTCACCAAGCACTGGATGTGATAATGGCACAGCGCAGTTGCAAGCAAGCCAGAAAAGAGCTGTACTTTGACTCAGAAACCTGTGACATGGCTATGTAGCCACTGACACCTGCGACCTTTCTGCAGGAGGGCAGCCATGAAGGTGGCTCTAGTTTCTATTGTGCGCAATTCAGACTCTAAGGTGCAAGCCATCCTCCTGCTGTCCACCTTCCCAGGTACACTGGCCAAGACTGCTATCCTAGTTTATCATCACAGCAACTGCAAAGGTGTTCTGCTGTTCAATTTCTATCATGGTCCTGATCATTTTCATATCAAAGACAAAGGCAAATCCCCCATGTAAAGCAGATTCTCTAAAAGACTGCACATTTTTTTTATTAAATAGTCTATCTATTCTAGTCAGCTGTATAACAGTGGGGGAGGATTAAATACATTTGTTCAATAGGTATAGTGCTCTTGAAAATACTAATTAAATCCAGATGCAGTTTCCACAAACTGTGCCTTGGGGCTACACCACATTTCAACTCCTGTATACTATACATACATATACACGGACATGTGTATCTTCAAACACCGGCAGAGAAACAAACACACCTATACCGAGGATACTGTAGAACTCTGGATGTATAGTGATGAGAAACTAAAGTGTATATGTGTATGTCTTGCAAAGCTAAATACTTCTGTGTTGCACGTTTGCTATTACATACATGACCCCTGTATCCTGCCTCCAGCTGTGACCAGTAGAGGAAGGATATCAGAAGCAGAGCAAGTGTACAATGATCATTCCGTAAAATACACTGCCACTGTGAAATATTAGTGATTATGGGACCACTGCATTCTGCTAGACATGCCTTTCTTCATTTTTTCTGCTCTTTAAGAACCTATCTTTATATTTGTCCCTCACAACAGCCTGTGTCAAAAAAAAAAAAAAAGGCTTAAAATGTTACAGTATAACTAAGTCTAAATTCATCACACAGAGACAGAGTCAGAATCCATCTAAACCAAATAAAATGCCACAATGGAGGTTTCTACAAAGGACAAGCCAGGTTCCCTATTTCTCTGAGGAGCACATTACCCTCTCACAATCCCCAACCATCGTTTCCATCCCAGCCACGATGCTGGGGGCAAACACTGGCCCTTCTTCCACAACCATGTTTTCCCTCCTCCTTGGTCAAATTTGGTGAATTTAGGTACCTTTTTCCAGGTAGCTTCTGAGTAGTTTCTGATGAAACATCAGCCACCTTCAAGTTTACTGGAAGGTGCAGTCTGACAGCAGAAGAGCTGGTAGTAGCTCCTCTCATCCCCACTGCGGGACAAGAGACACCAGCGAGGGAAGAGGCACAAAAGGGCTGGTCCTTGCCTCCTGGCCTCCATTCCACAATGGAGTTGTCAGCCAAGGACAGAGGATGCCAGATTATGTGACCCCTTAAAAGCTGTCTTGCCTGGCTGGTTGTTAACAGTCAATCAGCAAAGAAACAACCTCCTGCTGGAGTCCCGAGGTGCCAGTTAATTCCTGTACAAGCAGTATGTGAGGTACAGCTTAACACCTGTATTAGACTAAGTTAATAGTGAAGAATCTAGACACTCTAAGGCACAGTATGTGACTGATTTTAAAAGATAACTAAACAAAATTTAATGCTCGCAAACATTAGCTAACAGCCACTGGCACAAAAAAAAAGTTGAAACTCATATCTGGGATAATGAATACTCATCTCAACTGATTAGCCTAGAGATTTTTTTTATGAATGCCCCATATTCCAAAATGTATTCTGACAGGTCACACAAAACCTAAATTTTGGGTTGTGAATTAAAGGATTTTTCAGTACAGCAGGGTAGGCAGTTGTTCATACATTCAAACAGTTCCATCAAAATGAAGTAAGTCCTCTTGCAGCCTGTCACTCTGAACATGCATCAAAAGGTTTAGTGTTCAGCTGACATAAATGTGAATCTGTTACCAACTATTTCCTGTGTTACTAGTTTGATTTTTGTTTTGCTTTGCATTTTGTTTTTTTAAGTCTTTCCTTTGTATCCTAATATATAGTGATAAATGTCCTCTTAATCTGTGGAACAATCTTCATTTGCCTGCATGGCAGAGACCACCTTGAAGGAGCAAGTAAAAGCTTTAGTCATGGTTTCCATTTTTTCATTTGAATTCAATACATCCTAGTTAAATGGACAATTAATAGGTCACTTCCAAAATAGTAGTGTATCAGTCCTGGTTAATAAACAATCCCCACAGTTGATAATGGGCCTATGTATTCAGCAAGTCCCTGTATACACTCAGCTCATCCACTAAATCCCTTTTCAGGTAGACAGGGTTATATGGGAAGATGAGCTAGAATGAGTCTATAAAAGTCAGTTTCATTCACTGCTTTATTTTTCAGTCAAGTGCTTTAAATGATGTCCAGAAAATCTCTTGGAATGTGAGACAGGAGAAAAGACTGGCACATAGAGTATTGCTTTATGGCCATACAAAAGGGCAACTGACCCTTGCCCAGGCCTTTTCAGTGTGAAATGGTTCCTAAAGTTCATCTGCACAGTGAAAAATTGTGGTGAGGTCGCGTGTGGATGAGTAAAGTGAAAGTGGTGATTGGTCATGGTGCTGTCAGCCATTGTGGGAGAGCCAGGGCCATGTAAAATGCTCTGTGGGAAAGTGTCAGCCCCCTAAAGAGGTGCTCAGAAACTTGCAGCTCATTAAACTGCCAGCATTTGCTGCCTCACTTGTCAAGAATCATTCAACTTAGCAACTGCCCTTCTGAAACATTCATAAAACGCATGCACGTAGACAGGAAGGGTTTGAATGCAACTGTGATAAAAAAGTATATGGTAGAGCATGTGTAAGCTCCAATTTTCATTTGGATTTGACATGTGATTTGCGCTTTTTCTCTGGAAAAAATCTTCTGTTCATATTCTTGAACCGTAAGCACATAAAATCATGAATATCCATTCTTGCACTATGCTACATGTACTTCTCAATCAAGATTACATTTAGATTTGGATTAAATGGAAGTTTGTTCCAGGCCTTAATCCTAAACCTATAATGTCTACCTGACAAAAATAAAAACAAGTTAGACATGTGCAAGCATCTGACTGCTACAGAAAGAATCACTGTTTTATTTAAATAATGCTAGGGCTTCCCGAATCATAATTTATCCCTAAGAGACATTAAAATGCAGCATCCATTTTAAGATCTTTCAGCACTTTTTCTTATTTGCAAATGTTTATTGACACAGATCTTGAAAAGAGTTACTGATTTTAAAGAATCTTTTCTAGTAAAGTGAAAACAAGGAGCTTTCTTAGGTTAGCTCTGCCTGGGTGTCTCAATTGCTCAGTGTACTTAAGTTTGATAAATCTTTGCAAACCCTCTGAATAGGATTGCTGTGATTTTACTAAGGAATTAGCTGCTGCCATTGCATCACCAATTAGTTTTCCAGAACACATTAAATCCTGCTGCTTTGGTTTACAGGCTAACTCAAGCATTACTGATGAAGCATAAAAACTTACTTGGAAAAGCAGTGGGGGATGCAGGGTGCTGACAGGACCCACCGCAGCATGCTGAGTAGAATGGCGGGGCTCGGAGAAAAAAGTGTTTGGAAAGAGCTGCAAAGAAAGCATAGATCTAATTGATTATCCATTGAGCTTAGGTGATATTCATAACAACAGTTCTCCAAAAAGTCAGTGTGTAAAGTCCTGCCCCTCAACTTCTTTTTTCTTTTTTTCAGGACGGTGATATTTTTAAGGCAAGCAATGATAAACCAAGTAATTGCTCTTTAATTTAGCAAGGTTATTTTACCTGTGTAGCTTAATTACGCTACGCAAAACTCTCAATATATTAGTAATAAGAATGAAACTCCGCAGATTTGAAATTTACTTCTGTAATTGCTATTATTATGGAGGCTTTTTCATAAATATTGGGATTGAATACATTGTTTCAATAATATATTTTTGAAATAATGAGTACAATGCATCTGAAAGGTATTTTAAATAACTCTAGTAAGCTTGATACCCTAGAAAAACAGGATCTGAAAGTGAATACTGTCTCTTCTGCTTGTACTCTGATGCTGTTATTAGTACTCAAACCAGTAAGGTCTTCAATAAATAAGAAACCTTTATGAATAAATTCTATAAAATGCAATGAGACAATCCAGCTGAGCTCTACAGGCACAAACTACAGTGCCTGATTCTGGTATCCTGATGGTAATCTCATTTTTCCTGAAAAAGTGCTCTAAATTGAAATAAACCACTTGCTGGAGAAGGCTCTGCTTAATACAATTAAAAAACAAACAAACAAAACAAAATCAACCCACAGAATTAGGTGATGTCTGGTAAAATTTCTGTAGAATTTTCTGAACCAGTAAATCAAAAGTCTAATGTTATGTTTAAAAGGTGTGTCCAAATCTTGGAAAGGTCTTAGCATCTAATAATCTATAAAGTTTATGGGCTTGTCCATTAATATTAACTACCTTTTCACTTCTGCTCATACTAGTCAACTATGAAATGGAATATATCATGCTTGCTAGAACTGTAAGCTTATGAAATGTAATCAGCAATGCAACATTTATGTCACTTTCCTGTTTTGGTTTAGGCAGAAGATAAATTACTCTATACTCTGTATTGTAGTTTGTTCAAATCTCTAGAAATAACCTGATTAATTAAAAAAAAAAAAGTAACAGATAAAAAATAAGAAATTAATAATCAGGAAGATAGAGAAATAGATAAATATATCTAAGCCATGTTGTTAATTTTTAAAGGTTTTTCAGCTGGAATTGAGAATAAAGATCACTCAAAATTAGGCTCCAAAGTACATATTAGGACATCATCGTAAGTTTTGTGCTAAATCTGCTGATCTTCCCAAGCAATAAACTATTGCTGTAGAAGCCTAACTCTAAACAATTCAAAAATACATACCTGTTTTTTATCTGAATTTATACAAGCTTAGGTGAATTTTTTTTTAGCTATAATTAGGAGTTGATAAGCATTTTACTGCTAGAACTTTTCATTAACACTTTCACGTTTGTAATTAAATGTGCATATGCTCCAAGAGGAACTAATTGCCATTATTTGAGGTTTATGCTTGCAAACCTTTACAAAAGGGAATTGTTTACATCAGGCATTAGTATTCTGAAGCTTCTCTTCCACACAAGAGCATCAAATGTGAAACTGTGTCCTAAGGAGCTTTAAACAGCTGAGAATGTGCAGCCAAACGTTACCTATCTTATGTACCCAAGGGCCTTCAATGCAGCTGGTGGGGTGTGCAAGTTGGAAAGGATTTGACTAACCGAAGCAGCACTGAAGAAGGAGAAGGGAAAGACCTGCCAAATAGTCTCTGACATCTCCCCCGAACATAAGAACTTGTTCTTGACAATATTTTTTAATCTACTGCTAGTGTTTTATCTGCTGTGGTTCCCAAACTCCCAGGTGAAAAGCTTTTCCTCCCTTCCTTTGGAGCCACATTCCTCATGCCATTATCAAGTTTCCCTTACAGTCAGACAAAACTTTCCACTGCTAAAAATAAAACTTAGTATACAGAAGGTGCCACACTCAATTCCTTGTCTTCCTTTTCACACATCTGAAATATTCCTTGGCCGCTGTAATGTCCTATTCCCTTCAATCATTGCTCCAGTGCCTTATTCATGCCACACATTTTTTTTCATGTTGGCCTGTCCTTGATATTCTCTGTTATGGTTTCTTAACTCTCACCAGTTCCTTGCTTTTTGATAATGCAGTGCTCATACTGATATGTGATAAAGCCAGGAGATGGCTGGATAAATCAGAATTGAATAAGCTATTGCTTCAGACACACAGCAAGCTCCTGCAAATAGAGGAACAGGGAATGTTAGGTTTTCTCCATTCACTAAATCTCTCAACCAGCAAGCTACAAGCATAAAAGTCAGGAGATTTGAGACATTTCGCTTAAGGAAACTCCAAACAAGCCACATACTTCTATGGATGTTGCTGACAATGATTCAATGCACTAGCACAGCACCATGATGCAAACACTAGAGATCTTGGCTTCTGGCTTTACTCAATTCCCTCAACCAGCTGCTGCCTTTTCTGCCTGCACAGTACATACCCCTCTAAGGCAGAACATTTGCTTAAAAAATAAGATGAAGGTGATATCCTCATAGAACTTTGAACCAAGTGGTTCCTGAGACCATTTCTCAAGACTGATTTATTCTAGATCCTGCAGAATAAACCATGGCATTACGTCTCCCTAAGCCTAGAGCCAGTGCATGTCATGTTCATACACTTCATGAATGTGCTCCATCTACACTGAAGAACAAGGGAATTCTACATTAAGTATGTCAAACCAAATTCCCAGGTCACGTCTACTGAAGCTCTTGCACTCAAACCAATGTGTCACAGTTACACAGATTTAGATCAGTAAAAAAATATGGTGTAATACAGGGATACTCAACTCTACCTTGGGAGCTCTATGTAGGGAAAAAGGCTAATGCGTCAGCCCAACACATGCAAGTGTATTTTTTAATCTTTGATAGAAACAACAGAGACAATTCATCACATTAAATAGCTTCCACTATCTGCATGAAACCGCATCAACTGAATGAAAATTCCTCAGAGAAAAATTATATATTTAATGCATATGTCTTTCAGAATTATGCTGTGATTGTACTTGTACAAACGACACAACACCTACCAGTGCTGAGCACAATATACAGAAAGCACTGCTTAAGCTTTTATTTTCTGTTTCACATATATCATGGCAAGTCTATCAATATTTGTTGGTCAAATAATCCGAAGCAAACATTGTTTGCTGTTCACATAATGCTGAAAATTGCTGAAATGTCAGAACATTAATTCTGTATTCCTTGGCCAGAATGAAGTACACAGTAACCAAAAAGTAGCTGTTGCTTCCAGCCATGTGAAATATGCATTAACTGGGGGACAAATGCTAATAATTCATATTCAAGATAGTTCTTTTTCTGTTTTGCATTCCAATTTCATAAAAACAGAGGTTGTGTGGAACTAAGCTTTTCACAACAGCCAGATATTAGAGGTTTAGCTTCACAGATGCATGCAAATGAAGTATCATAGTATGAGTGCATTTTGGCACTCCAAAAATTGTGCTATATGCTATAAAGGAAAATGTATTGGGTCATACATATAAAAGGATGAAATATCTAAAATTAAATAA